>PYWC01000006.1:1950004-1967831 GCA_003182015.1 Tuber magnatum
GTGTTTAGCAGGGTGAACTGGCGGCGGTATGCCATGCTAAAGTAGGGGGTGGAAACCGCTAGTTCAGGAGGGTTGATGACTCTGGAGGGGTCCGAGGCTGGATGATGAAGGTTAAAGTCGCCTAAAGAAACAACAGGAAACTCGTGCCTAGGGAACAACAGGGAGGGGGCAATCAACCGTGCCATCTTGTTAGGGGTAGGGGTTGCATAAGAATTATATAAACGAAAAAACAAATGTTGTGACAGGTGAGGTGGGCTGCAGTACCGGTATTTTGAAGCTTGGAACCGTGATGGATCCGATATTTGGACGCAAGCCACCCTGTGGCCGGGAGTTAAACACTCCCCCTCTGTATGATACTGGTATGGCTTCTCGCGGGATATCGACTATGATTGCCACGCTTGAACTGTTCATATCATAATCTCGGAACATTCTAGGCAACCCCAAGCAAAGAGTGACAAATTGGATCTGGATGTAAGGGGGCTGGCTATGGATAGCCACCACCGTTGAAAATAGTTCACAGACTCGATCCAGTCCTCCACCGCCTGCGGCACAGGGGGTTATAAGTCTTCCCCTTCAAGCATCTCCCCTCCCCCCCCGGGCCCATGAGTTCGGATAGTTCCTATGCTTTGACAGTTTAAAGGCACCCCCTACCCGCTGCCGCCCCGTTCTTGCACCTACCGTACGAGGTATGATATGATACTGCACGAGTACAGTATGATATAATACTCGTACTGTGCGTACCCTAGACTCCCGCTCCCGTGTGCCCGCTGCTTGTCGATACGGTAAACAAACTTTTGGTCTATCCGTCAGCTGACCTGGGTGACCACTCAACCGGGAAAAGTGACCCTGCAGTCTCCGCCTCCTTCCATCTGTTTTCCCTATTACCGGTATTACTATTTTTCTTCCGCATTCTATACTGGTACAGTACTTCCACCCGAGCTTCGACCGAGCTTCTCGCCCCCAATCTTCGATATCCAGCGATATCCTGAGACCCACCGGTTGTGTTATCTGGCCTTTCGACATCGCCGGGGCCTGCACCGACGGTGTCGGAGCGCTTCTTGGACGCTTGGTAGTAGTTCCGCTCTGCCCCACCAACGAAACCCCCACCCCTCATTTCTCGACATTCGTTCGGCACGCGCCTCAACTCTCTCGCTGGAAGAAGCTTCGGGCGTGGATAACCAAACCCCTCGGCGCCATGGAGGATGAGGATGGCCAACAAGGGCAAGGGTGAGGCTTTGTTTTGTTCTGTTTTGCTTTATATCGCCCTGTTGTCAATCCCTTTTCTGTTTTGTTTCCCTTTCAAATTTCCCTCCTCGCTGTGATAGCTAACTTTTTTTCTTCCCCTCCAACACAGACATCGTCGAACTCGGTCCGCCATGGTTTCCTTACTCACTCCCTCTCACTCCCATCGTTCGAAATCTCATTCTCGACACGCGTCGACTACAGCTACTCCTAGTTCTTCCCAGCAAAACCTAGAATCACCCCCGAGTCCCGCACCAGCGTCAGGTGTCAAACGCTCGGTCCGGGGTTCCGTTAAACCGGAACTTCAACCTGGGATGTCATCCTCTTCAACCGGATCCCTTACCAACTCGGGAGTTCTGGTGGCTGGCCCCGGTGGCGGTGGGAGGACCGTGGAAGAAACGGTACGAAATTTTAGATTGTACGAGGCACTTCGATGTGGGGACACTGCCGCAATTACACGCGCAATCCGAGAATCATACGGGGGAAATGGGGCAAGGTCTTCCATTGCATCCTCGGCAGAGGCCTTTTCTAGTACTGCCAAGTCTTCTGTTCTTCACCTTGCTGTCCAATGTGCGGAACTTCCTGTCTTGGAGTACATACTTTCTACACCCACAGCCGATCCGGATGCCGAATCGAGTCTACCATACCTGGATATCAATCAGCGAGATCCCAATACTGGCAATACCCCTCTTCATGTAGCTGCGCATTTGGGTCGCTCTGAGGCCGTCTCTCTTCTCCTTAGACAACCCGAAATCAACGATAGCATCCACAATTATAACAATCGGACTCCCCTCGAGGTTTCCAGAACTCCACAAATATTCCAAGAGCTCCAACTTGCAAGATCCATTTACCTCGGGGAGACCACCGAAAAGCTCTATAGCCTGATAAATAGCCAGTCTTACAGCGAAATAGAGGCCCTCTTGGAGGTACCGAGGGTTAAAGGATTGTTGGATCTGAATACTCTTGAACCCCCCACGAATGGCGGGTCAACATTGTTACACGATGCGGCTAGGAAAAAAGACATTAAGCTTATCGAGATATTGTTGCTCCATGGAGCTGATCCCTTCCGAAGGGATAGGAAGGGGAAATTGCCACAGGACGTGATCAAGGATGAAAGAATCAAGAACGTATTAAAGAAGAGCGAAGCTGCGAAAGCTGCCGCTAGGGGAATCGAAGAACGGGCCGTGCTCGGGAGCGCAGCTGAGGCTGTCAGTGGTGCTCCTAGCATGGGGGCTGACGGACTCTCTCCTAGCATCGGCGGGAAGGAAGGCAGGGAGACAAGGGGCTATCTTAAAAAATGGACCAATTATACTACTGGGTATAAGTTAAGATGGTTTGTTTTGGAGGATGGTGTGTTAAGCTATTACAAACATCAGGGTAATTTCGTGAATACAAATTTCCATTGAATATCAGTTAACCATTTTTAGATGACATTGGTTCCGCCTGCCGTGGTGCGATAAATATGAGGATAGCTAAACTTCATATGGACCCCCAAGACAAACAGCGCTTCGAAATCCACGGCAAGGGTAGTGTCAAGTACCATCTGAAGGCGAACCATGTTGTTGAAGCTAAACGTTGGTTTTGGACCCTCAACAATGCAATTCAGTTCGCCAAGGACGAAGCACGGGAGGAGGAGAGGCGAAAGCGAGGGGAGGCTGAGAAGCTGGGAAAGGTTCGGGAACAGGCGAGGAAGGAGGAAGGAGGGGCGGCAACCGACATGAGCAGGCGCGGAAGCAAGGCGGGTAGCATGTCCAGCGATATCAAGCGGGGTAGTCTTCGCACGAGAGGCAGCGGCCCCGCCGAAGACGATAGCGATTCCTACGAGCCCAGCCTTAGTGCGCCGGGGATTCTGGTTCGTAGGGATGGCGAAGGGATTGAAGAGGGTCAAGATGATGATGACGATTCATCCTCTCATGTTCAAGCTGATCCTCCTTCTTCAGATGCCCTTGCACTTACGGCAAATTCTGCGAGATTACAACTAGATTTGTTATCACAAGTTGTACTCGCTCTGCAGTTTGAGCATGCTAATAACCCTGCTTTGACTCTGAGCGATCCCACCGTTACTGCCGCCTTGACTAGCTATGACTCTGCTGTTTCCAGCTTGAAGACCCTCATTGGCGACTGTTTAGCAATGAGCAAAGAGAGGGATGCCTACTGGAGGTATAGGATGGAGAAGGAGGTTGCACTGAGAAGGCTATGGGAGGAGAACATGGCCCTTCTCGCACATGAACAGGATGAGCTTGAGGGTAGGGTTATAGGGGAGAGGCAGAGGAGGAAAAAGGCAAAGAAGGCATTAAAGGAAGCTCTTAAGAGGAGCGAGAGCATGCCCCTAAGCCCACACGAACTCCCAGAGGGTCGAGGCAAAGAGATTGAGGATGTTGGTAGAAAGCTTGAAGAGGTGGAACTCGACAACGAAGGTGTGGCTAGAAGGGACAGCACAGAGCCCCCATTGACCGAAGCGGTGGGGGAGGGTTTGAGTGATAGTGGCAGCGATAGTGATGCTAGTGACGAATTCTTTGACGCTGTTGACAACGGAGAGGTTGAGGTTATGACCGAAATGCCCACAAGCATCAAGAGTCCAGGAGTGTCGGAAACTAAGGAATTCATGTCGCCAATAGAGAGCTCCCAAGGGGATGTGAGGGAGAAGAAGTTGATCGCAATCAAGGGCAGTTTTAGGGGATACGAGGATGGTATAAGAGAGAGGTTATCGATGGATGCAGATGATCGTCCAAAAATATCCCTATGGGTAAGTCTTTTTGGGATGGTCTCTGGAATTGTTTGAGTTGACACTGAATAGGGAATTCTCAAATCCATGATCGGGAAAGATATGACAAAAATGACGCTTCCTGTATCTTTCAACGAGCCAACCTCCCTTCTCCAACGAGTGGCTGAGGATATGGAATATACGGACCTCCTGGATCAAGCCGCAGACTGTTCCGAATCAACCGAGAGAATGGTTTACGTTGCCGCCTTTGCCGCCAGTGAATATAGCTCTACGACCAACCGTGTGGCGAAACCATTCAATCCGTTACTGGGAGAAACCTACGAATACTGCCGCCCAGATAAGAAGTACCGGTTCTTTATCGAACAAGTATCTCACCATCCTCCTATCGGAGCCGCATGGGCAGAGTCTGAAAAATGGGATTATTGGGGAGAGTCTGCTGTGAAATCAAAATTTTATGGAAAGAGCTTCGATATCAACCCATTAGGGACTTGGTTTCTGAGGCTCAGAACTGTCGATGGCACTGAAGAGCTGTATACATGGAAGAAAGTTACTAGCTCCGTGGTTGGTATCATCACCGGGAGTCCAACGGTTGACAATTACGGACCTATGGAGATCAAAAACTGGACAACGGGGGACGCTTGTCTTCTCGATTTCAAAGCGCGTGGATGGAGAGGTGCAGGATACGAAGTCAAGGGACGAGTTTTGAGCTGTGATGGCATGCAGGTATGGAGCATCGGCGGCCGATGGAACGACAAGATTTACGCTCGCCTAAGTCCTGGATACGATGCCGTCATTTCACCCCAAGACGCCGTTAGTGTTCGCAGCAGTAATCCTGGGTCCAATGCCGCCTTCTTGGTTTGGCGGAGTCACCCTCGTCCACCTGCTCCATTTAACCTTACCCCTTTCGCCATCACCCTCAATGCCCTACCGGAGAAGTTGAAGTCCGTTCTTTGTCCTACTGACACAAGATTGAGACCCGATCAACGTGCAATGGAAGAAGGAGAGTACGATTTCGCCGCCACAGAGAAGAATCGTCTTGAGGAGAAGCAGAGAGCCAAGAGAAGGGAGAGATATGAGGCTGGTGTCGAATACAAGCCGAGATGGTTCGAGAGGGGAACTTGTGACGTGACTGGCGAGGAGTACTGGGTTTTCGGGGGCGAGTATTGGAAAAACAGAGATGAGGTGGCGGAGGGCGGTGGATGGGTTGAGGTCGAGGACATTTTTTAGAGATGGGGCTTAGACGTTGAGAGGGGTGTTTGGCTTTCTCCCTCTCTTGCACTGGACGTGCGTAATGGGGGTTTTGTCTTTTTCTAATTGATACGATGGGAATTGTGGGAGACTTTTGATTTTGGTTTTTTTTCTTCTTCTTCATTGCTTTCCGTTCCTGAGTAAAAGCCCGGGTGTATTTTTTGTAAGCGATATGGAGTAAGCCGATACAGTATGTGAAAGGTTGCCTTGGGGTAGTTTACAGAAATGAGATTATTGCAGATCTGTTGCCTTTCATCTTGTCGCCAGTCGGTCGGTCGATCAGTCCGTGATCGAAATGTCGACGGCAACGTGTTGTGTCCACCGATGTCTTATCAAGCAGACATCCGAATACATGCGTGCATGCATAGAGTATGTATAGGCACCCGCACGAGCATCCGGACAATACGCTCTGCTGCACCGACCCGTTACCCCACTATAATAGGCTAGGCCCTTTTACCGTACCGTTATTTCCTTGCTCGTTAGACTTTTGAGCCATCGTAGTTATGATACCGCAGTGAAGAGTTGCCATAACACGATACCTACCGTATCATACCCGTATGATAGATTTTAGATACACTACACCTCCCCGCCCCGGCACCCGACTGTACGCCGCCGCCGCCACCACCACCACCACCACCACCCCGATCGAGACTTTCACCACAGCAATTCGCTCAAAGCTCATATAATGGAGATGGTAATTTACCCACCATAGCTGATCAACCGACCAACCTTGGCCACTCTGAACCCGGGTGGAGACAGAGGAAATCGTGAATACAATTCTGTGTGGCCCAGGGCCCGGGTTCGCATTGAACGATAAAAATGACGTGGTACATTGCGGTGTCCTCAGCTGGGTGGATTGTGGGCGGGTAGGGTTGGGTAGTTGTGGACGTTATCACGCTGCGGGTTTCGTACGTTTTGGTTCGTATGATAACTTGGGTGGTAGGGGTTGTTGTTGTTGAGGTTGGGTTGGGGTATCGAGGGGGAGGGAGGGTGGGGGTGCAGTATCGTGCTTTACGTTAAAGTCTAAGTTATTATGATACGTCCGGAATAGCGCAACTCGGCTACTGCTGTAAATACCGGTATCACTTATAGTACCTTCCTACCTACCTACCGACCGCACCATAACTCCTAGAATTTTTCATCTAGCGCTACCATAATATTGTCGTCCTACATCTGCTAAGTTTACCCCTGAAAAATACAGTGTCTGCGATAACTAATCACTCCTACCATACTCCCCGCGTGGACTCCACTTGATCCAAAGCTTGTAGGAATGATTCTCCGCATTTTGGAGTGGGCGGTGTTGGTCCACCAGGACTTTGGCTTGAGGGGTTGGTATGGCGGTGTGGAACTGAAGTTTCCCCTATCAAAGTTCGTGGCATGACTTGGAGCCCTTGGGAGATGCAGTGTATGCAGTGAGCGTGAGCTGAGGAGTGAAAAGTTTGGGGCCGTCGGTCACGAGATCGAGCTTTTGGCTAGAGTTGCCTGAGCGAGTGACCGTATGTGATCGCACACTGAATCACGGACGGAGATTCTTGAGCAATTTTTATCGGTAATAATAAACAAGTTTCCCATTTCACTCCCTCCTTCTTATATACGGAACAGTACACGGTTAGACTTTATCTGTGGCCTCGACTTCGGCGGTTGGTGTCACTTTCTCCCCTGGAGTGTCCCCGGCCATGACACCCCCAGCACCGCTATCTGAGCCCTCCCGCGGAGCGCGGTCAGAAACCGGGGCTTTCATGAGTGGGTAGTGTCCCCTCTTCTCGCGGAACAGCATCAGCATAAATCCCAGAGAGACTATAATCCAGTAGACGTTATACGAAAGGACGGAGCCATATGTAGCCGTATTTTGCCATCCAAGGACTTTTAAATTAGCGCAAGGGCCGAATTGGGGCGCATGAGGACTTACTAGCATTGAAAATACCCCATCCGGCGCCACCTCCGGAGCCCGGTGAGCAGCAATTGACGTGCCAGACAGTCTTTCTGATATCATACGACCCAGGACCGGAGCCGGTCTCGCCCACATCCCCTCCAACAAGTCTTTTGAACTGCCCACTTTTAGCACCTTGTCTCTGCGACACAAACCAGAGCACCAACCTCATACATCTCGAACTTCCAAACAGCTCTTGATCCCAACCCTGCTGCAACCAAATATAATAACATGGTGCTCGCGATTAAAAACCACTGAACCCTTACTGAATTACCCCCGCGGTAAATCCCCCAACTAACCGCAACGCCGGCCACCATACCAACAATGACAGGCAAAGGATACGCGCTAGCCGGCGCAGAAAGCGAGACTCCACCAACGAAAACTATGGCCTCTAGGCCCTCGCGGATCACGGTTATGAAGGGAAGGACCATCATAACGTACTTTTTCGTCCATGAGCCAAGGGTTCGGCCCTTTTCCAGTTCGAGGGCTTCGGCTATCTTGATTTGCCATTTTGCACGGAGTTTGGAGATGCGGAGGATTGCGGCACCCATTATCTATTCATCGTCAGCCTTCTTCTCTGCTTAGTTGGGCTAGGGACGGCTTGGGGGGCGGAGGGGGGACAAACAGTGATAATGATACAAGCCAACAAGCAAAATATCCCTTCCCAGAGGTCTTCACCCTGCTCCCAGAAGTTCTTGCCAATGGTGTAGAATGCGCCAATGAATGCTGCCCCTAACACGAGACATATGAAGAGGCCAGCGAAGAGACCGATCCAGACTTGGCGGGTCAGGCGGTTGTAGGTTGCTTCATCTTCTGTGCTTAAGGTCTGCTTGAGAAATGCGAGGAGGACGGAGACTATAATTCCGGCTTCAATCGTTTCACGGAAGACTACGAAGAATACTGTGGTTTGTGAGCCGCTGCCTGTTCAGAAGAGGTGTGTTTTTGATTGGGTCTCGAGGGCTTGCGGATGGGGAAATGCGTGAAATATGGGGCATTGTAATGGGGTGATTCATGAGTGGGATAAGGGAGAAGATACCTGGAACTGCGAATACGTTTGACATCTTTGCTTTGCAAAGTCCAAAGGCCTTTGTATAAACCAGCAGGAAGGAATATATCCGCAGAGAGGGAGAAATAAAGGTTGATAATAGACTACCAGTACGCGGGGAGAAGCGAAGAAAGCTCAATTGACCCCCAAAAAATTGTAACGCTGTGTATGATGCCCTGCACTATGCCGAAAAGACGTGGGCCCCCCGATTGCGCTACCGTACTGTGCCCCTCTCCCCCCGTAAAGCCAGGAGCTAAATGCAAGAGGGAGAAGGGCGATACCATTGACCCCCAAGTCAAAAATTAATCACACCCACCTATACGGTACCAGCACCCCGAAAGTATCGGTACGACTGAATCCCGGGATCGAAGGCGAGGTCAATCCTCATTCCTCCATTCCCTGCACAGGGAAAAAGCAAAGAAATGTTGTGGGGGGCCAGCATCGATCCGGCCGTTCCCACTGAGTCAAGTCGGGTTGTCTGATGAACTGATCCGACCTTATCAGACAAGATTAATTTGATTGTTTGACATTTATCTTATCAATTGAACCGAAAGCTGAGAAAAGATCGGAGGGCCCTCATAGGATAGTACGGTAATGCGGGTGTGAAACTGAGGCGTTTTTAGTAAAGGAAACCTCGTACTCGAGTACTGTGCAAAGGACGGGAAGTGTGATGTAGAGGAGGAAAAGTGATGTGATGGGAAAGAAAGGGTGAAGGCCGCCCAGCAAAGAGTGCTGATTTGCACTGTATCTTACTCGTACTGTAGGTGGGCAGAAGAATGATACCGCATCATGCCGTAGTTTCCCATTGCACTGCAATTCCTAGAAATACGCCTCTTCCCCGTACAGCATGATCGACCTCTTGGAAAAGGCGTCTCGCAATCAAGCTCCCCCGGCAACGCAGTCCCTCCCCTAGTCTAAGCGAGAAAATCGCTCATAACTCGCCTTATTATCATACCGGTGCAGTACCATACTCAACTCATGATTTCCCCGGCAAAAGAGCAAGGCACCGTGGTCCAAGTCCGTCTCTGTCCACACGGGATCGGGGTGGGGGTGTGCGAAATGTGGTCATCTGATAACTCCCTTTTCTTTCCTCTCCGCCCATTGATCTGTCTCAGATAACTAGCAACCAATAGATCGAAATTAAAAGGATCAGAATTCTTTTCTCTCCACCCCCCCCCACACACTCTCATTCCCACGCTCCATGCGCCTTCCCCCTCTTTAGGCCAAGGGTTTGATCCGTGATAACCATACACTAACGACCACCGTATCATCAGATAATGCGCCTCCAAGTTGCCGTGCACCCATACAAGCGTCTCTGAATTTGCTTCTTTTTCAACTGTTCGACCCATCGTCGATTACTTTGCAATACCAAGAGGGCTCCAAGTACCGGAGGAGTCGGTGGGATTGATGAGGAGGCTTGCGTCCATTGCGAACTTACATCTTGCTTGCAGCGCGAATTGGACGGGCTCATACCGTGGAGCGAACTCATATGAAAGGAGGAAAAAAAAATAATGGGAGTGCCGGGGGCATCCCGCTCAATTGCGTGTGTTGCTCGTCTTTGAATCCCCGCGGGGCGTGCTCAACTCACCGTCACCTTGAGCCCTTTTTCTCCCCTGTCTGCAAAGGTCATTGCTATCACACCATTTTCCCTGGCAGTAGTGGGTTCTGTGCCGTAGGGTGCCGGTGACTTCAGCGCACTATGCCCTACCTGTCCTCTCCTGCTCCTGCTGTCCTACAGGGACATGCATGGCCAGCGTTTGACGTTGGTATTAAGAAGCACGTTTCCCCAACCCCCTAACACAAGACAAGCACTCCCAATGCTCTCATCGCTCCCCCTGACGTTACTGTTATCCCCGGTCACCGTAGTCCTCGCGGCCACCGTGACGTACAACTTCAATATAACATGGACCACTGCGAATCCCGATGGTCTCTTCCCCAGGCGAACCATAGGGATCAACGGAAAATGGCCTATACCTACCATTGAAGTGAATAAGGGTGATAGATTGATAGTCAATATGTACAATGGGTTAGGGGACCAAGATACCAGTCTCCATTTCCATGGCATTTTCCAGAATGGCACGAGTTATATGGATGGGCCGGCCAAGGTTACCCAATGTCCTGTTGCTCCGGGACAAAGCTTTAAGTATGATTTTGTGGTCTGTGTATTCACTTCCTCCCTTTCCCGATTCTCAAACTTTGACTGAAGGCCCCGTTGAAAACAGGTAAACCAACCAGGAACCTACTGGTACCACTCCCACGTGAAGGGCCAATACCCCGACGGCCTTCGTGGACCTCTAATAGTGCATGACAACGACTCGCCCCACAAATCCCTCTACGACTCCGAAGTAGTGCTGACATTCTCGGACTGGTATCATGAGCAAATGGCGAAACTCATATCCCGCTTCCTCTCTGTGGCGAACCCCACGGGAGCAGAGCCAGTCCCCCAATGCGCGCTCATAAACGAATCTCGGGATGCCCAGATCAAAGTGGAACCTGGAAAGACGTACCTTTTCAGAATGATCAATATCGGCGCGTTTGCCGCGCAATATGTCTGGTTCGAGGGCCACACTATGAGAGTTGTGGAGGTTGACGGTGTCTATACAGAGCCGATGGAGGCCGGGATGCTATATCTGACGGCCGCTCAGAGGGTTTCGGTATTGATAACAATGAAGAATAGTACAGGGGAGAATTTCCCATTTGTGGGGAGTATGGATCAGGTATGGTGCTATCTCCAAGGTATTCGAGAGCGTGTTGTTGATGGGGGTAATAATAGGACCTCTTCGACCAAGTTCCCAAGGGTCTAGATCCAAATGTGACCGGCCACCTCGTATACTCCGACTCGAATAAGAACTCTCCGGCAAAAGAAATCCCAGAATTCGACCCTTTCGATGACTTTCTCCTCAAACCCGAGGACGGAGAGGTCCTCCTGGAAAACCCAGACTACTCTTTCAACCTGGATATAGTAATGGACAACCTCAATGATGGAGCCAACTAGTACACCTCTCTTTGCCTTCCTATCAATAAGCCATGTATAATACTAATATGCTCAGCGCCTTCTTCAACGAAATAACCTACGTAGCACCCAAAGTACCAACACTCTACACCGCGCTTTCCGCGGGCGGGCGTGCCACGGATCCCACAATATATGGCCGTGATACCCACTCATTCGTCTTGAAGCATAACCAAGTCGTTGAGATCATCCTAAACAATCTAGACCCGGGAAAGCATCCCTTCCATCTTCGTAGCAGCCCCACCCTTTCCCTCCACTCAAGAATCGACTATCACTAACAGTTCTAGACGGCCACAACTTCCAACTCGTCCACCGCAGCCCGGACGACTCAGGACCCTACAACTCCACATCCCTCCAAAATCCTCCAAAAATCCCGATGCGTAGAGACGTAGTCCTCGTGCGACCAAACGGAAACCTAGCCCTTCGCTTCCGCGCTGACAATCCAGATATGTCTCCCCTTACACCGCACTCTTCCTCGCTCTAGCTAATATCCCATACGAGTCTGGCTCTTCCACTGCCACCTGGAATGGCACATGGTGAGCGGCCTCTCTGCAACCATGGTCGAAGCTCCGCTGGAAATGCAAAAGAGCATGAAAATCCCGGAGGAACATATAAACCAGTGTAAAGACGCGGGCTTACCGACCGAAGGGAACGCAGCGGGAAATACGGACTTCTTGGATCTGCGGGGGGAGAATCAGTCGCCGGGGAGGTTGCCGTCCGGGTATGTTTGCTCCTCATCTATTGGTTCCTCGCATTTTGGGTGGGGGACTTATCGTTAGTAGGTTTACGGCGAGAGGAATAGTAGCGCTAGTATTCAGTTGTATTTCCGGGGTTTTGGGACTGGTGGTTATTGCTTGGTATGGTATGGCGGAGGTTAATCCTTGAGGGTGGGTTCTTCCTGGTAAAGTTGGCTGGCAGCCCTCGTCTTCTTTGTTTGTTTTCTGGCCATTTGTAAACCCAAACGGAAGTGATGTGATACCAGCATGATAGCATTGTTGTGATAGGCACCCGTTTTGTGTGGTTTCTAAAACTCTCGATATTAACAACACATCTTGTAGCTCTCTCGGATATATGATATCATGTTAGCCGGTTATGATACCCCGGCAATAACTATGATGGTCCGTGATAAAATACCGGTGTGATATCCCTGGCCTGTTTCACAGGTGCTCACTCGTATCCGGATCAGACCCCGCCCAGTGCATTATACCAAACCACCCCTGACGCCTTTGTAATCCAGAGCCAGCTCCCAACCCCGTATCGCCCCAAGCCAAACCCATCTCTTTCCATCACCAATGTTCTAACTATGGCTATTCCTTTGCGCAAGAGATCCCCCCCTTTTTTTCTTTCATTAGCTACCACTAATAAACGTCCAGAACTTCCCCCATCCCGAGGATGCATACCAATGGGCAAAAACACAACCCGCTATGCAAACCCAGACAAAAAATTGAAAAATTCCAATCCACCCACCCACCAGCAGGACAAATATCATATCCGTCCCCCCAGTAACGCCACATACAAAGTCGCGCTCCAGCAGTAGTAGTCAAGGTGCTCAAGAACAATCCAACCCCGGAGCGACTAGCGGTAGGGAGCTCTGGTTCCCCGCGATGGGGTTGTTATTGAACGATCCACCACGCAAGGCCGGTGTTATGGGAAATTAGGAAGTCCTGCCCTGGTGGAGCGGGAGATTGGAGAACTCGGCTTAGCTTTCCAAAATAATGCTGAAGCACGAATTAGTCCTGCAGCGAGGTGGAGCGATTATGCTCCTATCCTATCATAAGAGCGATGTCCGTGATCAGTGGGGTAGTGAAAGGAAAAGAGGGGAAAACAAAGAGTTGTGCTGTCCACTTTGATCTGGAAAAATCAACTTCGGATATAGATTCCCGATTAGAGTGCGAAAATGACCAAATTGGTCTCTAAGGATAACCATCCACCGCCAAAC
This sequence comes from Tuber magnatum, assembly GCA_003182015.1. Taxonomy (NCBI): domain Eukaryota; kingdom Fungi; phylum Ascomycota; class Pezizomycetes; order Pezizales; family Tuberaceae; genus Tuber; species Tuber magnatum. The sequence continues at coordinate 1,963,144 of PYWC01000006.1, forward strand.
CGCCCTTCAAGTTTAGAAGAAAAGACAGGCACGAATGGTAACTACCAGTAAAATACATGAGGCGCCACCGAATACTGTAACCACAACAGAAAATCCCAAGCTCCCGCTAGAACTTGTCTGAGAATTTCATCATTCGCCACTTAGACTAGTGCGAACCCCGACCCTTGCAGCGAGAAGTCGCATGATAGGGACACGATTCCTTTCCAACTACTGTACGACCCGGTTCCAGAGTACTCTCTCAACAGCACCCCCATTTCCAATTCGCAAAGGCGGATACACGTGTTAACAAACATCGATCAACCGCTATAGGACCGGAAGTCCCCCCATACAACATCGCTCGTGCCATATTCCCCGGGGTGTCAACTTAGCTCGATAGATCGGTACAGCACCCGTAATGACAGGCTTGGGAGTCGGGATATGCCCCCGGGCGTGTGTGTGGTGATTTCTTCCGGGGATTAATGGAGATTTACCCTGCTGTCTCGGTTAGTTAGCCCGGTAGTGGGTCCGGGTCCTAGATCATCCAAGGCTCCGATAGGAAACAGGTCACCAATATATTCAACGACTTCTTGAATTGCCACTTAGGTTAGCGGTCGAACGGTATTCGGTATCGAGGAGCTTATTATGATACACGATCATTGGAAGATGGGTATATTATGGTAAATGTAGCGACCTACCGTGACACCACAACGTTCTGCGCTGTGCAAGTACTGTGCTATGCTTGGTGGTCTAGATGACTACCGGTATCAAAAGCACGGCAACTGTCTTCACGGAACACGGTACGAGGTTGCAGAAAGACCTTTCTTGCTAGTGCCGACATCACCGGGGGCTACGCTGTGGTGCTTTAAGTTAGGCGATCTGTAAATATCTGGACTAATTCATTTACAAGGTTTGAGGTACTCGTATATATCCAAAGCTGGCCGATCTCACCAGAGGCCCTCTTAGATTGCTCGTGAATCGCAGCGCAATATTTATGCGGTAGAGCACTTACCTTAGTCTACAGTTCGATCTCCTCCCCAGTTTTCGTACAAAATTCCAATTCTCAACCAGCTGCCGGAAGCAATCACAACAAATATCATCCTCTAAACTCTGCTAATATGAGGGGCATCCATAGGGAGTTTAGCATTATAGACCTTTCAAACCCTATTGACCGTTCCAAATACCGATACAGAGACATGAAGTTGGCCCATTTTGTTGCTACCATACAAATTGGCTGCCTTGGCGTAGATTTGAACCCCCCCCCCTCTTTCAGCTCAGACTCTCAGTTTCTGTGGAACAATTCCCGCCGTCTAGCCTTCAACTATTGTGAATCTTTGGGTTAAACACTGTCAAAAGGAATCTACTGAATTTTCCTCATTCCTTGTTGCCAGATAGATGAGGATCGAAAATTGGCGTTTTGTATGGAAAACCGGGGGGCGCACGTCTCTTCCGTACTGAGTTGTGGCATTTCCTCCCGCCAATACGGGAGTCGATACGGTAATTAGGCGCAACACAGTGTGCCGGCCAAATTCGGGGAAGACTGATTGGGCTGTCCCTGAGGCATACATGAAGTTCCACAAAAGACCCCGCTTTTGTTGAGCCCCCGGGGATTCCATCGGTCGACCGATTTCATCGCCCATTATCTACAATAACCTAAGCAGCGAAAAAACCGAAAATGTCTCAATCATTCAGTAATAATATCAACTCTTTCAACACAACTAATTTTAACTTTATTATTGCCGATGACCGATCTAATATCCTAGCCTGGCTATCCCCACTAGACCCCAGGCTACGGCACCAGGACGTTCGGGACCGCCGAGTCCAAAATGTAGGGGAATGGCTCTTGCAAACCGAGGAATTTAGAAGCTGGTACGCCGGTAGTGGGGGAGGTGAATCCGACAACCCAGTTTTGTTTTGCTACGGAGACCCAGGGGTCGGCAAGACTTATATAAGGTAAGGATGAACCTCGAGGGATGGAAGAAAAAATGCGAGTGTTGATAAGCCTCGATGTTAGTTCATTGGCGATAGACAGCTTGTGCGATCAAGCTAGAGGACAAAATGTTGCCGTTGCGTGTTTTTACTGTGACTTCGCCGCCCAAAAGGAGCAGTCGCCGACGAGCATGTTGGGCGCCCTGCTCAAACAGGTTGTGAGCGGACTGGAAGAGGTACCGGGGGAAATAGTGCAAACCTATGAAGATCAGAAAAAGGTCCTTGGTGGACGGGGACTGGTGCTTACGGATATTGTGAAGATGCTGCAAACTATCTCTTCCGAAAGGCGTATATTCATATGCATCGACGCTCTAGATGAATGTGTGGCAGGATATCGGATCAAGCTTCTCGATTCGCTAAGTCAAATCCTCCGAAAGTCCCCAGGCACTCGAATTTTCGTTACTGGAAGATCGCACATTCAGGCCGAAATCGGGAGGCGCCTTTCTGGGAGAGTAACGGCTATGCATATCACCCCCAGGAGAGATGATATCATTACATATCTTCATACCAGACTGGCCGAGGACCCAACCCCGGATGCGATGGACAGTGGTCTGGAGGCAGACATCCTGCAGAAAATTCCTGAAGATATTTCGGAAATGCACGTAGGAGCAACAACACCGGGAAAGCTACCTGAAGCCATCCACTGACAGATACATATCTAGATTCCTGCTAGTCTCCCTGAATATCGATGCGATCCTGCAAGAACCCACAATCAGTCGCAGGCGACGAAAGCTCAACGCAATGGCCAATGGCTTGGGATTGGGGGATGCTTATGGCGCAACGCTGGATCGGATAAAGGGACAGGGTGGGGAGAAATCAAGGCTCGGAATGGTGGCTTTGATGTGGATATCTCACTCGGAGCGGCCCTTGAAGCCCGATGAACTGTGTCACGCCCTAGCGGTCGAAATAGGGTCGCCGAATCTCGACACCGACAACGTTCCTTCAGTAATAACATTGTTAGCTTGTTGTCAAGGACTTGTTGTCGTAGACAAGGAGGCTTCCGCGGTCCGGCTAATCCACTTTACCTTGCAAGAGTACCTCCGAGCTCATCCCGAGCTTTTCGGCACAGTTCAGTCAACAATGGCAGAAACCTGCTTGAGTTATCTAAATTCGCAGCAGGTTAAGGCTCTTTCGACCGCTCCCTCTCCTGGTATCCAAGGCACACCATTTCTCACGTATTCTTCCCAATATTGGGGAGTTCACGCAAAAAGGGACCTTTCGGATTGCGTGAAGTTGCTTACGCTGAGGCTACTTGACGGCTTCAGTAACCACATATCCGCCGAAATTCTCTTGGAAGCACAGGAGCCATACTCGTACATTGTTGATTTCGATACACTTTCCCTGTTCAGTGGTCTACACTGTGCATCCGTCTTCGGGATTGCTGAGATTGTAGCTGGTTTGGTAGAGGTGGAAGGTTGTGATATCAACCAAAAAGACTGCGTAGGTAACACACCTCTCGTGTGGGCTGCTTGGAATGGACACGAGGGAGTGGCAAAAATACTACTCGGGCGAGACGACGTCAGCCCGGAAAAACCAGATAGGTACGGCCGAACACCACTCTGTTGTGCTGCATGGAATGGGCACAAGGGAGTCGCGAAGATACTGCTCGAACGGGACGACGTCAACCCGGATAAACCAGATAGGTACGGCCGGACACCACTCTGCTGTGTTGCATTGAACGGGCACGAGGGAGTCGCGAAAATACTACTCGAACGGGACGACGTGAACCCAACCAAACCAGATAGGTACGGCCGAACACCACTCTATTGTGCTGCTGAGAATGGGCACGATGGGGTGGTGAAAATCTTGATGCAAGTAACAAACGGCACAGCAGTAGCGTGAGCGGATTCGTTTGGGATCCGAACGTTGGGTAAGAGAGGTAGGAAAGGTGTGGTCATAGACTTTGCTCTCATGCTCATCAGGCCACTGGCACCAAAACACGATACCCTACACTATGCACAAAATCCGATTCCGGGAAACGGTGTCGTTTCCCATAGAAGGCCACGCTGCAGAAAGTGCTTATAAGGAAATAATTTTCCTTACAATAAGTGTATGTTAGATAGCCAACCGGCAGAGGTTGAGGGATAGATGACTTAGGCAAAAGACTCGAAGATATGCGTTGGTACTTTAACATACGAGGAGGGGGGTTTGTGCAGGTAGGCACTACTGGGCATATTCTTATCCGCAATTCCTCTGGCTATCTGCGTAATTAAAAACATAAAGTTAAATTGGGATTTCTTCTCCTCGTCTGGAATGTACAGTGCGTTATGTATAAACCTTCCCCCCCTTACACCTCCATCAAGATCCAAAGTGCCCGCACATACTAACACCGCCAACAGCACCCGGTAAGCTCACGGCGAGTTACCCTACCGTATCGTATAGCACCGTTCGTACGCTATGTAAAGCCTACTGATCGAACTAAAACACCGCCAACCTTAGGCGAGTGACGGAGTGTGATGGTACAAAACAATCGAGGAAAGAGCTGCAATAACCGTCATCTCCCTGGAGACAGTAACCCAGTAGCACTCAAGTGTAGCGCGGCAGCGATCACGAGCGGACCGAAGCACCGTATTCCAAACCCCCGTGCTGCACGTGCATTATCATACCACCGACAGCAGTTCTATCAATATTTCGAGCAACGGCACGCTAAGAGTGCCGCGCAGTAAGCTACTTCCTCCAAACCCACAAACTGGAGATCCTTTGCCCCCCCCCCCCCCCCCCCC
>PYWC01000006.1:1968379-2050025 GCA_003182015.1 Tuber magnatum
CGGACGTCATTGTCGTATCATACAAGGTCGTTTCTTCTATTCATCCCTCTATTCAGCGATACCCCCCTCCCGTAACTACCCTCTCTCCTCAACCCCACAAAACCCAATCAAAAAGAGAAGGAAAGAAAGAAAGAAAGAAAGGGAGAAGGAAAAAGATTCCTGTGCCTCACCGAACCACCTATCAATTAATCAATCAATCAACCTCCAATAACACCCCAATTACAAATGAAATGAAATTCCACAAGCCACTGCTATCGTATCGCACCACCATCATCATTTCCAAACCACACCTTCTCGCCCCCCCCCCAAACTTCTCCGTCACCCCTTCACACCCCATCACTCGGCTTTGCTCAAGGCACCACGCGATACTCTCCAACGGTAACAATAACGTCGTATCATAACATAGCTCTGGTTGTACGGGCACATCGAGCACAGGGTGCAGGCTTACTCCTGACTGGCACATTCCCAGGGACATTCACTGATATCCTGAGACTGAGCTACAGTGCCAGGCGGTAGCCGACTGGTAAAATAAACACAGCTTATCAGCACACAAGGAATTAGAGTAGATGACCGATTACGCTATAGATAAACGGTAAGAAAGGCGGGTTGTCCAACAGGTATAAATAATAGCAATAAGGTAGGCTGGGGAGCCGGTAGATAGCGAAATAGCACACTTGCGATTTCAAGCAAGCAATTGCTAACAGGCTAGGGGCAGGTCTAAGGGCTAGACATCTAGTGCGGGGAACTAAGCTATCATCTATGATAGCGGAAGGTCTTCAAGATATTGAACCCTAATTCTACCCTGTCTATACATTTCATCATATCCCAGACTAGGCAAGAAAGGAACGGCTCTCGGTCCTGTATGCCTGCACCCATTCCGCCATGTCGCTTCCCTCTAACCAGGGCATAACATGAAAAATATGGTCATGGGAGTATATGATGGTATCATATTATTCTAGCATCCAGCAACCCCGAGAGAAAAGACAACCATAACCCTATCATCCAAGTCCATCCCCTAGTCGGGTATCACCGTGTTCCTCTATCAGTTCCTATACGGCATTATATCTTCGCCTCTACTTGCCCTGCCTGGGAAACAGACCCAGGCCCACCTTCAGAAGCCTCGCCCGGTCTCGGCTTGACAATAGCAGAATCCCATGTCTCCTCATCAGAAAACCACCAATTCCTCTCCTCGCCATTCTTGAGAAAGGTGCAATCCCCATTGACGACGTTATCCCATCCACCTCCGACACCGTTGCCGCCACGCCAGGCTGTGTCCGGGACGGGAACCTCGTCAGACGGAAGAGGGACTACGGCCGGAGTAGTGTGAACCTTGCGGCGGCGATAAGTGCTAAGAGAGCAAGTTCCAGCCTTCACGTCGAAACTCTCATCACCTATTTATTCAACCCAGTAAGCCCCATCCACAGAACTAACGTAATCGCAGAGAACAGACCAGTCAAAGCCCTCCCAACAGCGATATTAGTCGCGGCATGACTGCAGATGATAATAGCCTTAGGCCCCTTCCCCTCCTCGGTCCAACCACGATCAATGTCGGCGATAATCCTGGCAAGAGCATACGCAGTTCTATCGTGAATCTGAGCGATGGTCTCACCCCCGGTGGATGGGATGATGGTGGGGATGTAGTTAAGACTAACACGTGGGAAGAAAGTGTGCAACAACTCGGGGCTAGCGGGGGACGGATGATCTACAAACAGAGGGATCCAACAAAACCCATCAGCACACAAGGCAAACAAGCAATCAAGGGAGAGAGTAGCCTACCGGAGCGAGCGACACCGTACCATTCTCTTTTTTTTTTTTCAAGTAGGGAAAGCTCAGTCAGCTCAAAAGGCGGGGGTAAATGCGGCGGACAGTATCACAGTAGGGATGGAGGCATCAAGAGCTCACCCGACACCGTTATCAGCAAAAATCCCCAGATCCAAAGCTTCAGCAGTAGGATTGATAGTCTCCAGACAGCGGTAAAAAGGACTGCTATAGATTCTGTCGATTTTAGGGTCAAGCCTGACAAGGTGTGCCATGAGCTCCTTTGCCTGCTCCGTCCCGTAAGCCGCGAGCGGGGGATCAGAGGGAATGCCGGTAGGGGAGGCAATCATCTCAGAGTGATTCCCCTGGCCATCGGTAAGCCAACTGCTGCGAAACTACCTCCCCCCCATCGGTCAGATAGAAGGAAAGCCAAACTTGAGAAAAAGAAGGCTCACGCCGTGTCTTGTAACGTAAATTGTCTCGAGCATTGTAACGGATTTAGCTCCTTTGCTCTCGGGAAAATTCGCAGGATAATAAAGGTAGAGGACGCAAAGCAGGAAGAGGAAGGAGATTATGCAAAGATGTGTGGAACTTTGTGGGCGATATGGCATGCCCATGCTCTGCCTCGTTGAGGGGTATCATAGGCAATGACACTCTCTAGGCTCCCCGCGGCTCAAAGGAACGAAGGTTGCAAGCGAAAACCTGATCAAGATCTCCCCTCCTCCTCTTGGCGCTCGTTCCTTTTTACCCCTGGCATGCAAAACCAGCAGCCCATCATACTTGAAAATCTCCTCGACAAAAAAACCTGTATAATTATTTTGATTTTCTTCTTCCCTCCTCCACAACGCTCATCAATTCCCCATTCACACTTCCTGCAACCCAATCTCGATCGGTCATGAGATCACTTTTTTCTTTTTCCCCTTTCTCCCTTTCTTTCCTCCTCTCCCGCCTTCAAGATTATTATTACTACCGTTGGGGCTCGTGTGACCTTGATCTCTCTCTCTCCCTCTTTTAATCCGTCCCATCCACCAGTCATCCGTGGACATGTAGCGAACCATTGAATCACAGACCGATGACATAGCATGCCCTACGCTTCCCAACGCATACTATACCTGCCTACATACGTACTAGTACATGATATCCTGGGTGCTGCTGCTACCCTGCTCTGGTCTCCCCTGTCTTGAAGGTGATGGATGGGCTTGAAGCAAGATCGCTCACCCATCTCCGCGAGTGCGTAGCGACAAGCGCAACGGAGGCGGGATCCATTGCCCAGATATGGGCTATGTCCTGCATAAATTTCGAGCCCGGTGAGTGAGCCTGCATGCACTAAAAGAAGGTCGAGTCCCCTGTTTCCGAGTGACAGTACATGAATCCAGAAGCAGCCCCGTGCATTATGAAATATAAGATACAGGGCGGTGGGGCACGGATTGGGGGGTCTTCATAAATAATCACTCGAAGGGGACCGGGCTGCAGGTTCTGCCGGAGAAAGAGAACTTGTACGGCTTGATTCATGATAAGTTACCACCCTGTACCCCATCCGTGCGGGAAGGTATCATAATGTTCCGGAGGAAGGCATCGTCACAAAGAAGGTAAGGTATCATAACTTTTAAAAAGCTACCCCGGAACGGTTGCGCAAACCCCTAGTCCCAGGGTTCTGGTACTGGGGGCCTGATTAGCTAGTATTGTGTGCGACCCGAAGGCTAGCTACCGCTACCGGTGTCCGCCTTATGTGATGGTATTGGGGCCCTAACATCATACAATTTTACCCCATAGTCTCATCTAAACTCCAGAAGGGGGGGGGGAAGAAAAGAAACGCTGATACAACAGGGTCACCAGGTGCGGGGCATTAGGCATGGGAAATAAGACAAGTCACACGGTACCTAGCCCCAACCTCCCCATATCCAGCAATCGCCAAACAAGGCTTCAATGATCACCACTCGTTATTGCGGGTGTTACGTGACAGCCCTAATTTTTAGAATTGATTTTATAGAGTGATAACTACCCTATCTCCTGGACGTGAAAATCACCAGGTCAACAACAGCAATGATCCGCTAAGGAGAAGCAATATCCTCCTTCTGTCCTCTAACCTTCTTCCTTTCGTCCATTCGGTCTCTAGCCTTCTGTTTCGCCTCGTCCATCCACTCATCGTATTTGCCATCCCTAAGCTTACTCGCAACAGCTCTCTTCAAGACCTCATGAGCGAACCCAACAAAGTTATGCCTGCGAAGCTCGTTCTCCCATATCCACAGCTTCCTCTTCTCGTCCTCCCTAGCAACCGTTTCAACATCGCCGATCTCGGCAGCTTTGATCCTCAGGTCCTGTACCATCGCCAACAGATTGAACCGAATCTCGGTAGCAGGGTACCTCTCTATCCTCCGCTGCAAGACCGGAATGATCTTCTCCGGGAATTCCTCCTCCTTGCACCTCCCATGGGATATGGGAGAGGGCTGCAGACCGTCAATCTCGTAGAGGATACCGTTGATAGGAGTGTAAGCAATGAAATGGTATAAATCATCGTCCTCGGTAGCGGCACGGGTGCCCTCATCGATAAAGGGATTAGAACGAGCGAAAGAGTTATGAACGCCACGGATCAACTCTATGAACCAATCAATAACATCGCACAAACACAACGTGACAAGGGTCCCAACCTACCAGAGTTTGACAGAGTTTCGCCACGGAGCTCCATAACGGTCAGCACAATGATCCCCATCAAATGGCATGGGCATGAACCAACCTCCGCGGGAAAAGCCTGAGTAAACTCCTTAAACTCCCTCAATTGATCGCCCAGATCGAGATCTCCACGATTGAGCAGCACCGACAGGATAGCTTGAGTAGCGCAAGCATTCTGAATCGTCTGGTTCGCGAAAAATATATCCTCCGAAGCGGCAAAATCGTACTGACCATCCACCGCTTGGTCGGTTTTCTTCTGGCCGACAGGATACTTGAATAGGAAGATGACGCCATAAACGGGACTAAGAAACGATCCATCAGCTTCCTCTTCTTCCTCCCCCCCTCGTCGTCCTTCCTTCAACAACAAAGCGAAGCAAAACAAAATAGAAGAATGGAAAGGTAAACGAACGATTGCTGCTTAAGATAATCCGCATCCAACGCAATCATCTCCTCGAACTGGACATTCTTGACGCCGAGGTTGTCAACAAGGTAGGTGAAAACTCCCTACAAGCGAAAAGAAGGGGAGAAAAAAAGAAGAAAGAGTCCATCAGCAAAAAAACCCAAAAGCTCTCGATGAGGTAGACCATACTGCATCGGACTCAATAGTGTTCCAACCGCCAGACATATTTTATCAACAGACAGATATCCGAGTAGCTTCAGTTACACCGTGAGTTGTGATGAAGGCCTTGAGTTGGTTGATGCCGGCGTGCTGGGCTGTGTGTATCTGATAGACAAAACCGCAGGCTGTTTATTTGAATGAATAAACAGCACCGGCAACGAGGACTACGGTACCACCACCCTAACAGGGCAGCCGGGAGGGAAAAGGAGGCTCTGCGGCTTTGTCAGCGTGGTCCTGTTTCCAACGTTTAAGTTATGACACCGGATGTAAAATCACGTGCGGGACAACGGCTCGGACACGAGAAAGGGAGGGTGGGAAAAACGCAAATTTGTATTGATAAAAGAGGAGGGAGTACATACGTTATGATATGATAGGAAAGGTTATCATCATACGCCACACAGGGCAATAGAATCCCACCCGCAAGTGCAGTACCGGTACCGTAGCGTACTCGAGTACCGTATACCGGTAGAGCACGTTTAAGGAACCACCAAGCCCACAGTCACGGAATGAGTAACTTAGAGGTCACACAACTCTCACTGGGGTTTCAATTCCCCCCCCCCATTGCCCAGATATGGGCTATGTCCTGCATAAATTTCGAGCCCGGTGAGTGAGCCTGCATGCACTAAAAGAAGGTCGAGTCCCCTGTTTCCGAGTGACAGTACATGAATCCAGAAGCAGCCCCGTGCATTATGAAATATAAGATACAGGGCGGTGGGGCACGGATTGGGGGGTCTTCATAAATAATCACTCGAAGGGGACCGGGCTGCAGGTTCTGCCGGAGAAAGAGAACTTGTACGGCTTGATTCATGATAAGTTACCACCCTGTACCCCATCCGTGCGGGAAGGTATCATAATGTTCCGGAGGAAGGCATCGTCACAAAGAAGGTAAGGTATCATAACTTTTAAAAAGCTACCCCGGAACGGTTGCGCAAACCCCTAGTCCCAGGGTTCTGGTACTGGGGGCCTGATTAGCTAGTATTGTGTGCGACCCGAAGGCTAGCTACCGCTACCGGTGTCCGCCTTATGTGATGGTATTGGGGCCCTAACATCATACAATTTTACCCCATAGTCTCATCTAAACTCCAGAAGGGGGGGGGGAAGAAAAGAAACGCTGATACAACAGGGTCACCAGGTGCGGGGCATTAGGCATGGGAAATAAGACAAGTCACACGGNCCGTTGCTAAAAGAGAAGGGAAAGGAGGAAGGGAAGGGTAAGAGAAGGGGAAAAAATAAAAATAAAATAAAATAATATCATAGAATAGCACAGGATAGACCATCATAATAAGTGTGCATAAGTGTAGGCAAGTTAAGTTATAATAAGTACCGTATAATACTTGTATAGTTGGGTTATTCAAGGATAGACGCTAATAGTCGCCAATAATAATAACAAGGAGGAAAAAAAATCCAACGGTAATAATAACATCTTAGCGCGGAGTACCGGGGTCACTTATCGTGATAAGTATGGTATCAGTTGTACAGGTAAGAGCCTGTACAGTTACAGTACCGTACTGTACGTTACGTTATGGGCGGTTCGGGCGAGGTGATGCTTGTGATGGTGACCGGGACTGCAAAGCTGACCTCTCTCGCCCCCAAGGTTGTACAGTATCATACAATCCATACAGTAACTTACGATTGCAGTTACCATTTTCAGAAAAGCAACCATCTATAATTGACCAAAGGCCGTGTCGATCCTCTTTTTTTTTTTTTTTTCCTTCTGGGAGGTCGCGCTCAACATTCTAGCTGAATGAAGCCTTAGGTTGATTGATTAATTTGACTGATAGACAGACAACCACCCCCATCCATTCATCTATTTCCAGGTCCTGCAACTTATGACCCTATAATATCACTTTGCTGAAAAGCTGGAAGAGTGAGTGAGCGAGTGAGTGAACAAACGAATGACGGTAAGGTATCATAGCCCATTTTAAGACATGCCTGGCTTCCAATCAGAATATTCATATCACAATACCCTGATGACGCTCCCAAAATTACCAATTAGAGATCGCAGCTTCAAGAATAGACAAAATCTGTAAGTTAGTGTCTCTCTCCCCCTCCCCCTTGGTCGCTCAACTGAAGAGCGCAATGGTGCCGCTCCACCTATACTAAGCACTTGTATGAGTACGAGTACTTATGATGCTCGTAGATTTGGGTAGGGGGTGGTCGGCAAAAGAAGCTTAGCACCCACCCACACTCCCTCCCACTGAGACCCGCCGGTGGGAAAACTTGGCCGGCACACACCGACTTCTAAACTAGCAGGAGCAACCAGAAGATCTTCGATGGTAAATCGTCCGCATTTATGGAATTGATCGGCCAAAGCTGAGCCTCTCGGGTTCTTGAAAGCCAGCTGGGTCATGTCAATGTTTCACTCACGTAGATATGAATGCATAGGGCAATTGTCTGAGCGATTAACGGACAACCAAACGAAAGGATATTCATACTTAGCAAGGAAATCCAAGAGAGAGAAAAGGAGGAGAACGAGAAGAGGGGGGGAAATGAAGAGTAAGAAGAAGAAGAAGAAGAAGAAGAAGAAGAAGAAGAAGAAGAAGAAGAAGAAGAAAACAATGAACAACTTCTAAAGAGAAGCTAACCCCCCACTTAGAAAAGGAAAAAAATACCCCATTTTTGCTGTGAGGAACGCCTCCACTTCGGAAGTCTCCCCAGTGTGAAAACAACTAATAAAAACATAACCCTGTTATCTCATCCATCCATGGCGCTGTCCCTGCCCCCGAGAACAATCGAGTACCACCAAACCGAACAAGAGAGCCGAAAATTCTAACGCTATACGGTTCACCGCCCATCCCCTACCGGACACTCTAAACCATTCCCTCTCGTAGCATGCCTCAACAAAGACCTAGTCGCCCTCAGTTGTGACCAGCTTGTAGAATCTCAGGCGTCCCAACTCCCTCCCCCACCCGATGTAGATGTACCTGAACGCGGTGCTGAAGTCGGACTGTGCGACATGCCGAAACCTGCAAAGGCACTGACATCAAAGCCATCCAAGTTGGTGCAAATGGGTGCATGTAACACCCTGGGACTTTGACCACCACCCCCCATATCGGTATCACCCCCCTCGCCATCCTCCGCATCCCAGACCCTCCTCCACCCCATCCTTTGTCTGAATTCATGGACCATGTTAAGCGGGAACTCCATGAGATTGATGGGCCACTGAAGTTCGCCGGCGTCCATGCGGTCCCGCTGCCGTAGTAGGTTTCGGTGGATCTCCTCAACCGGCCCAACTGACATTGTCCCGAAGTATGCTGCACCCACAGCAGGGAAGAGGGGTTCGACAGCCAGGGCAACACCGTAAAAGTGAGCCAAAAGAATCATAACACTAGGATCCCTCTTAACGCGCTTAAGGAAGTCTATCGGAAGGAAAAAGAGCCAAGCGCGAAGCGGGTGAATAAACTCGAACTGTTCCTCGGCCGAGCGAATGGGCACATAGCTCTGTAAATTCTGGATGAAGTTCATCAAATCATTCAACCCTCTTGTCTCCTCAACCTTGCCGTTCACATAAGGTTCCAGGCGTTTCAAAGCTTCGTAGACGTGTTCCAAAACCTGCTTGTCGCGTTCTGGATCCTCGATCTGAGGCTGAAAAGAAGTTCGTGAAAATATCCTCTTCTCCTCCATAAACTCACCAAATTCGCTATCATGCTTCCACTCCTGCATAGCGTTTATCACAGTCGAAGTCCCCTGCATCAGGCTTGCCCACATCCGCCTGAAACATGTCAGTCAGCTATTCACCCCGAGTCGCCGAGTGCCCCGTGGTCAGAATGAACTCACCAATCAGTCGCTTGCCATGAGAGAAGAATTGAAGCCGCAAGCACGGCATCAGAGTTTTCTTTGGAGAATGCCCCGATGGCCTCTTGTAATCCTTTCAAGGCTAACCCCCGATGCTGGTAGGCAAGATGCATTGTTGCTGAACATGTTGTTAACCAGGAAAGATGAGAGGCAGATAAGGCTAAAAGTGAGTGCATGACATAGTCATTATTCGCGGCAATTCTTAGAAACCTCCCAGCCAAAGTGTAAGCGTTATGGACAGAATAAAGAAGCTGCGAAAGAGCTGAATGAGGATACTAGGGTGGCAAACATCGGTACTCGCTTCGTCCAGATAGAATACTTATCTGGCTCAGCACTCTGCATCTGTGTCGCAACAGATGAGATGTGGTGTATCAATCGAAGGTCGGTCGGTGTGTATCGTGAGGGTGATAGTTGATTCCCAATACCCAGATTCGGGAACGGGTATTCCCCACTTCTAACCCACTGATCGAGTTCAAGCTGATCTTGAGGAGAGGTACCGAGGTCTGGATCCCCCGTCACTAGAGGGGGAGCCACATCGTGAGGAGCATCCATATAATCGCATCGTACGTTGTGCTTGGTGCAGTTACGACTTTACCCAAGTTTCAGTTGTTAGCGGGATAGAATAGCGGAGTTGTAAGAAATATAGACTAGGAGAATCCGACGAAAGTAGGGCAACATAACCCGGACTCAACGTCTCCCATTAACATACCATTGAGGAAAGCTCTCATCGCATCGAATATGTCTCCTCTTGCAAGTCTTACACCCTTTCCTCGACTTGGTATGGCTTTTCCGCGACCCACCTGGCCCAGGCATCTTCGTATAGAGGTTGAAGGGCGATGGAAAACTTTTGGATATAATTATAGTAGGGACCCAGATTAGCGTCAAGCCACAGAAGCCGTGGCAGTAGGAAGAAATGTATTTATCGGCCTGGAGAAACCACGGTGGTGCTCAGAGTAGGTATTTGAGGTCCGTTGTCAATATTGTTTTAGTAGAGTTTACAGTATTTAGGGGTTTTTGAGTTGAAGGTGGTAGAGGCGCAGCCTGATTGTTGTGGTGCAAGGTAAGATAGAAAGAAAAAAAAAAAGAGTGAGAGCAGCGGACGAATGATAGAGATAGACAGATGGGGACTCAGTTCCTGCAACACTATTTGGTTTGGTTTGATTTTCTGACGAGCTGGACCCACATAAAAGAAGAAGGCTTCTGGAATATATTCTAGATGCCGGACAAATTAAGCATAACCAGCAACCACTCACTAGAGATGCAAGTAAAAGTCGGTGTCCGTGAATGGCACTGGCACAGGTTGTGACTCAGAGTCAACGGACAACAAAATCCCGATCTAAGGTTGAACAAGTGAGAGACGGCTGGTTATTACCAAAACGACTGGATAACGCTATCCCGGAGCCCGGAGTTCGATAGAAGGTAAGGAAGAGAGAATGCAAATGAATCCTTTGAGTGGATGGCTTTCCTCTTGTCCCAAAACCCAAAAGCAAATGGCGTCTCAGGCCGTATTTGAAGCGCTACGCGAATCCCTCTTGTCTATAGGGTAGAGGAAGAGAGAGAGAGAGAGAGAGAGAGACAGAAAAGGATCAGAATGCTTCTTTCCTACGACGCGTAATAGTAATTGTGCAAAGAAAACGTGAGAACTGGGAAAGCTGGGCTCAGGGTTTCTTGTTGCACCAACCTAAAAGGCTCCTTGGGCCTGCAAAGGTTCCACATGTACTCGAGTACTGCCCACACAGCCTCGTGTAACCTTTTTTTTTTCCTCGCGACTATTAAGTTTTTCTCCCACTAAAAGGAGGCTAAAGGGGAGTTCGGACTTAAAAATCTTCAAAGCAATAGTCCATAGTGATAGTAAGGAAAAGTACACTTCTTGGGTTTGACGATCGGAAATCGTGACGAGTGACCAAGAGCGAATGTGAGCTTAAAAAAGTGTGCCCTTTCTTCTTTGCTTTTTACGCTCATTTCTTTTCTTACGCAGGCATTCATACATGCCTTGGCGAAGCAAGTTAATCATCTCGATGTAAAGTGATGGTTGGCTACCGTAACTGCAGCCGATAGCCGTTGGACCTCTCCTGAGAGTCAGAAGGGAAACAATGAGAAATCGGATGCCTCCCGCTCAGCCTTGGGGTCAGTCGGGTCACTAATCGAGTGGGAATATCTATAAACTCACCAGGTACGACACCTGTTCCCGCTCGCGTATTTCTACGGTGTCCAAAGTTGCGCGAAAGGTACATGAGCCAATGTGCCTAGACTGTTCCATGGAGGTATCCTTGATGGGTTCGGTCGCACAATGGGTGCCCAGCAAGCCTGGGGGACGTCATTGGGGATGACTTTCTGTCGCTTCGTTCCTTGGACTCTGCACGTGGTTTAGCCGATGGTCTTTCTCACCAAAGGCTCATTCAAAATTGTTCACAAAACGCTATGTAACTCCGTATTCCTTTCCGAATACGCCGTCGGCATTGACTTCTAGAGACAGTCTTCAAAAGAGCTAACACGACTGGTTACTCACTATGGGATATATTCGCCTTTCATCAGATGAAACATGGGTGTGAAATTAAGGTCTAAGCCTTACATAACTTCTGTGAGGCCCTCAGCCTTGTCGCGAATAGTTGAAGTCGCCTCGCGGAGTAAAGTTTCGGCGTACGCTGCCCTCAAGCTCGTACCGGTAAACTTAACAACGGAGACGCCGACGCTGGGAATAACGTTTTAAATTTCTCCGCCACCGTAGACATGTCATTCTCGGAAGTTGCCGGTAAAAAGTCCGATGTCGGAAAAATAGGAAGGGGCTCTTTTCATTGGGGTGACATCGATCCTTTTTGGCGCACGTATCATCATGCCAGTGGCAGATTGTGCCTATAGTACTCTTAACCAACTTATGCTCTCCGTGACCGGGCATCGGGGGCGATCTGGGGAGACTGAGCTTCGGCAAGCCGTGCTACCCACCCTCCGGCGTCTCCGGGTGTAATAAACCTCCCAGGACCGCCGGGTGAATGATGCAACGTAACACCGTTACAGAAAAGCGATTAGGTATGTACCGGATAGGGGATAATCAGGTACAAGCCCCAACTAACCCGCAGCAAAATATTTGTAGCAATAGTAAGCGTCGTATGAACTCCAGTTCGTATTCCCTGGCCCTGGGTCCAAAATGCGCTAAGCTCCTGTGGTTGGTTTTTCTGGCAAACTCCAAGGCTTACCGAGATATTCGCCAAGTCTAAGCGACCCTGGTACCAGTACCGGTAGTAAGATAGCGTGCTAACCCAACGCTGTGGTAAACCAGTTTTGGGACGCTCAACAATCATCCCTTGCCCTGATGTAACGAAACGATGATGGAAACTCCTGCTAAATGCGCATTTAAGATCGGGAATTATCCGCGTGCGACCCGGAATTTTAGGCTCTAGGTTGTTGAAGTAGGCCCGTGCTATGCGAGCCCCGGGTGACAATGGCTGCCTAGTCGACCCTACTATCGTTTAAATCCTATAACGCATAAAAGGCACTTTGCAGGTAGTGTCGGAGACTCTCGGTGATGCCGTTGATTCCGCTAAAATTGGGAAGTTCAACGGCTTTTCCGAGAGTCCTGGATATCCCGTCATGCAAAATCAATCGGAAATGACGGTCCCCCAGAGGACTCTGGAGATATGCTGGCCCTTCTTGATACGGTGGGAACAGCCCTGCAAATGAGGGACCGCCATTGAGCTTTCTTTGTCTATTGGGTTGTTGCTGCGGCATATTCCAACTATAGTGACGGGCTAATGCAGCTGTTCATCACCAGCGGTTCGAAAATCACCAGCAAGCTTCCATCTTTCAATCCAACCCCTACCTCCTCAGCCGCGGCAGATCGTGTCGTACTCCCACTTGAGTGTGGGGCCGTCTCTGCCTATCCGCCCTGTATTCCTGCTAGGTCACGCATACCGGGATATTCGTGCGCACCCAGATAAGACGAGAGCAGGATACCCCTCAGCCCACACCTGGCGATGATCGAAAAACCGGTCCTCGGGGATTCCGGGGACATTGGGACTTGTTACACATTCGAATGTTGGCTTTTTTTAATGTAAATCGTTGGTTAGCCTGGTCTAAGTCTAGTCTAGGCACCAGAGGCGACCCGTATAGAACTCTCAGCACACTGTTCCTGCACATCCAATACGCTGTAACTCTAAAGAGCGGGATTAAAGCCCTGGCCTCTCCTGGCCCACCTTTTCGCTCCTATATCAGGAGGTGTAATATCGAGTTCCGTTTATAGGATCTCATCGAATTAAAAGGCCTCAAGAACTCCATTCCGACCAGAACTCGAATACCTGCAGCAGGGGAATCCGAGAAATCCCTGGCGCCAAACCATATGCCGAAGGACCCAAATTGGGTACGCGGTATTTAGAAGCCTTAGAGAAACATAGGGCTGTTTCAAGAGCCCAAGTCCCGGTGGTCTTGCCCGCTTTTTCTGGTATCCAATGATCGAACGGCCAAATCAATCCCCGGCCAGTGTAACACAGTACGGTCATCTGATGCAATGGTATCTTGCAGGTAAACAAGCTACCCCAGAATGGATAAAGACTCGAGTTTCGGTGTCATGCTTAGGAAACCAGAGTCATGTACAGTAGGGCTTGAGTGGCGGTTCCGACCACACAGGTGGGTCTCCCGGACCCCATAGAAAATCGATTTGTAAAACTTCGGAGAAAACTTGAGCCGAAGTGCTTAGAATCTGTGGGACCGTGGTTTTTATGGTTAGTTCGATGTTTTGTATCCGGAGGTGAGTCACGGGGAGACGCGCCTGTTGCGTGACCCTTCGTGGAGAAGATTCCCAAGTCTTGTGGGAAACATGATTATAAAGCGCAAAATAAACTCCTCGTATCCGATTCTTAGTGACTCATACAAGCATAGGAGAGAAAAAATAGAAACCCTAACAAGAGAGCGTATCTTCAGGTATCTTGTCTGTTGCGACCAATGGCGAACGTCGTAGTGATTACCCGTGGGAGATGGTTTGTAAAAGAAATATACAACCGGATCCCAGTGCTCGTTTCTGAGAGTCTTTACTTAGAAGGGCTACTATGCGAGGCGGTTTCCTTGACGATACCTGTTCGATGGTTTGCACTCAGTAAAAAAGAAGCCCCAGTGAAAGTAGAAAGGAGGGAAAACCGTTCAGGAAAGGATCACCAACGCATACCCACAAAGCCTGCAGCACACCGCGCCCGACAATACCGCACAGGCAAATAATGAGTCTTGAGGGAAATGTAGAAAAAGGACATCTTCCCCTATATATGAGAAGAAAGCCGTCGGTCGCATGACTCAACGGACTCGGTCCTCCAGTATGGTACTTAACCTCAGCTTTGCAATGAGCAATGAATGAGCGAACCAAAAAAAAAAAAAAAAAAGCCCCCAAGACCATAGTGAGTGTGCAGCCTTGTGATGCGATCATCACTAACTCAGGGCCGAGCGAGAAACCAAGAGCGAGCCAGCCACTCGATAGGCACCAATGACCAAGCTCGTCACTTACACTATCATTACCGAAGTGTCTTGGTGGGTCATGTTCGCGAAATGATCGCAACCTCATCCTGGGCGACCGAAACCCAGGATTCTCCACCTTACCCGCCTAATCCCAGCAATCCCAATTCCCCATAGCAAACAAAAAAGACCCCCCAAAAAATCTTGTCATCCCACACCTCCGCTTCGGGGAAAAAACATAACTAAAACAAACATCCGAAAAGTCCGTGCACAATTTTCTGGAAGGAAAATTCAGGAACGGTGCATAGCGGGTACCGTTTTTTTGATTCCGTCCCCCCCCCTCCTTTTCCCAACAACAGACTCCCCGCGCGGGATTGAGGGAAGAGCCAGTGTGGGGCGGTAAGGGGGGAGGAAAGGAAAGGAAAGGAAAGGAATCCAACTCGGACTTGACGAGATCTCCGAGCATTGTGCTGAATCGTTGTGTTTCGATTCAATTGCTAGGAGCTCTCGGTTGGCGATTGTACAAAGACAGGTACATTCCAGAGGCAATCATTGGCAGCAATAACGGTAACAACGGCTGCAACCCTACCGTAGGCAGGGGAGGAGAGAATCCTAAGTAACAAACATGAGATGNGGAGGGGGAGGGTGAGGAGGGGAGCGTACCATGAGAGAAGGAAAAAACTGGACGAAGTGGTACTTATCTTGGCCTCTGCCCTGTTTTGATTTGATTTATAAAGCCTCACTCAGCCGGAACGCGAAAGCCATGTTATCGCCTCATCCAGGAGGAGTAGGGGTAAGGTATCATAGCTCACACCTAAGGCAGCCTCCCTTTCTCTCCCCAGGCCTTGCGAACAAACCGCAATTTCGAACTGGGGCGTATGCTAGCAACTATATAGGAGGCTGGTCACAGAGGCACGCTGTGAATCAGTAAGAAAAGGGCCCAAAAGGGGATGTAAAGTCCTTTTGAGTACTCAGCTAGCGTCCAAGAAAGATGGAGACGAAAGTTAGTCCCGCGAGACCCTCGACGAGCAGGTGAGACAGTGAGACATGAGGCTCTTTTGTCGTCACGCATCCGAATCAGATGACGAGTTGGGGAGAGGAGAAAAGACGATTCTCATAATCATCAGAATTGTACGGCATCAGGACAACCCTTTCTTATCTCCCTCAATTTCCGCAAATATTCACAGGCTGATGGGGAAGTGTAGAGGGCACGATCGCTGTTCACAGAAGGAGCGCGAACAAACAAACAAACCCCCATTCCACAACAGCCGGGTGTACTGTACTGTACGCCCCCAGAAAAAAACCACGCGTCCATCCCAAAGATCACCAAAAGTTAATCAGAAGCCCAGCCCTGTGAAACAAGCATAACGCCAACTACTAACCCAACCAATCGCATCTCCCCATACGAGGAAGAAGGAAAAGAAAAAGAAAAAAAAGCCCATCTCCCAAAACGGCCCTCACAGCTGATGTTATATATCGGTAGTAAAGTACCGGTATCATGAGCTGCGCGACCGATTGCCAGTATGGGCGCATCACTGAATTGTTGGGCTTGACTTCTCACCCATTGCAACTAGTCAAAACAACAAACACCATTCAGAGCACACACACACACACACACACACACACTCACTCACACTCACACTCACACTCACACACACATACACACAAAATTGCTCCCAGCCGCTTTGTGCCGTGGCCGTTCTCCGGCTTACAACTAGCACTGTACTTGCACGGTACTCGTACCGTACAGTGCCATACCGGTATGATGATACGGCATTTCCCAGTCCCACGCGGGGGCACCCCGTTCCGATACTGGAGGGCGTGACCGCCACCACCGTCGGCTAGGGCCTCACGCTAGCACTGCACTGTACTGTACAGCACTCGCTGTCAGCCGCTTACCGCAGCCGGGCCACCCTCCCAACATACTGTAGCTTTCGACGACCAGCCAGAGACCGGGCGGCGGCTGTAGGTCGGATCATGACTTCTCACTCTCCGGCCAATGAGGGTTTCCTAGTAAGGAGCCAGGGGCAAAAACATCCCCCCAAAAAAAATGCGGGTATTCGAGTGGCCATTATTGCACGGACTCTGCTACAGTGAGCTTTTAGGGAAGACTCTGAAAAATAGCCAAGTGTCTGGAATACGCAGCACAATTTTTGCCAATTTTCTCATCTGCTCCGTACAGAAAAGTTAGAAGCATCTGAAGTACTAGTAATCGGGGCCGGCTGCAATGTACCATACTCGAGTAGCTTTTGCATTCGGTACAAAAACCCTTGTCTTGGCAGGTACTGTACTCAAGTCGCCGGATTGAAGTCGCGTTTTTTTTTTTGGTGGGTCATCTCCAAAACAGGGGCGACTTCAATCCGGCGACTTGAGTACCGCCAGGCTGCCAAGAAAGAAAGCGTTGATCGCAACCCATCCCAACTGGGCAGAAAAAAAGTTTCTAATTTTTTTTGGCCTTCCGCGGTTTCTTTCCTTCATTTTTTCACCCCACAAAACTCGTTGAATTTTGCAGGATCAAAGGACTCCAATTTTGGTGCTTGTCTTGGCCTCGGTCTCCTCACATACCGGTACCGTAGTCTAACAACCCGTACGGTAGACCATTCATACAAGTATCATATCAGGTGTAGAAAGCGAAAGCGTCATCCTAGGGACAACAAGGGTACCTTAGCCCTTTAATTAAGGAAAAAGAGTTGTCCACTCTCCCCCTTGCCATCTGGGACTGGGTCTTGGTAAAAACTGGTCAGACTTGTGTATTTCTTATCAATTTCTTTCCTTTGTTGTTGGTGCCTACTGGTGGTATTGTCTTTTCTGCCTGCCTTTCCTGTTGCTATACTGGGGGAGGATGTGTGGTTGGTTCCAGGCCAGATGGACTGTAGGATTGGAGATATTGAAGAGAGTTGAGGTGCATTTCTTCTGTTAGTGCTCCAGGCCTTACGCCATAACTCGGGTTCAATGCGATGGATGAGCCTTGGTCTTGTATCATGCCTAAATCAATCCGAGTATTCAACAAAAATGCAGAAAGCGAAAGCCCTCTATTTTCCCCTTAGTCATCAACTCACTGGGAGATTCCAGCATACTTGTAGGATCTGAACAAAATGGAGTTAGGCAACACATCCACTAGCCCACTGTGACAAGCCGAAGCACTCCAAACCCCTGTAAAGCTTTTAATCCAGAGATATGGCGTCCCAGACTCAACTTATCTTTGCGCGCATCCAGCCATCTCATATTCGGGGTGTAAGAACAGATGTAGCAAAAAAAAGAGAGAAAAAAACTTGGCAGAAAGGAAAGAGGAAAAAAGGTGGAGAAATATGAGAGTAAAAAAAAAACTATCGAAAAAACATACACTCCGCACTATACCATATTTGTCATCAGATGCTTAGCCCTTTCTTTGCTTCAGGCAGGAAAGAGAAATACCCCAGAAGTTTCTTGGAAAAAATCAATGAAAATCTGTAAAACGCGCCGTCCATTTCGTAAACAAAAAAAAACACCCAAATTTCTTTGATTTGAAAACTTTCCCACCTCTTGTCACGGCCGTTCTATTATATAACAGGAAAAACTAGCTAAGCGAATGATCAAGAGAGGAACACAACAAGAAGAGCAACTAATAGTCGTAGGTTCAAAAAATGGTTGCAACTATTATCTTTCACCTTTCCATTTGTTTTCAACAAGACAAAAGCGGAAAGACACAACGAGACGAGAGCTTCAAGCAATGAAACCCTACAACTCCAAATTGTTCCAATCTGCTTATCAAATGGCATATCTAGACTTTAGAGCTTCGCGATCCGGTGCCGGAATACCACTCATAAACAAATTAAAATCCGTAATGAACGATTTGTATCCAATGAGCGTCTAGATGTATCACAGTGAGAAGGGTTCAAAAGTATTATGGTAACATGAAGAGGGCAATGCATCTTACCTGTCGGAACAAGGCAGACAATTCGGGGCTAGCATGCTTGTAGCGAGCAATGGCTCGGAAGAAAGGTACCAGGCAGCTTTCCATAGCCTCTGGATTTCGGCCAACAACCATACAGAACCCCTTCAAGGCGGTATCTTTTTCATCCGTTTCCGCCACCTTCTGGAGAGCATCCAGGAATGGATATGCAAACGATTCAAGATGGGGAGCAAGCTCGTCACAAGAGCCTATCCCAATGCGACCAAGGGCCACAGCGGCATTTTCGGTTACAGATGAGGGGATTTCAGGTGTTTGTATAATCTTGACTAGCCTATTGTATAGTTTTTCGACGTAAGGTGCCATTCCGGACCCTGAATCTTGAAAGTTAACGGACAAGTGCTTGATATCTATGGCTGGCGAATCTACCTTGCTTCAACGCGATTTCTCCGCAACTCCAACAAGCGTTATTAACCACGCTATATCCCGTATCGCTCTCGGCGTCGGATAGGGACTGAATCTGCAATTGTTGGATTAAGAGATCCATGATGTTGGGTAGGAATGGGTGTAATTGCTCGAAGACATAGATGGCACAATCTCCGAGCAAGGCGTAGGATGATTGCTTCACATCATTGCTCGGATCCTGTAGTTTATCAGTGCTGTTTTTTTCCTGAGAATGGTGGGTAATCAAGACATACCGCCATGCAAACAGTCAGGAGTTGAAAGAACGGAGGTGTTGTCCCAGAGACTAGCTCTGCGCTCGTTGCATCCAAAGCTTGAATCACTGCACTGAGAAGATCCAAGCTTGTGACCAAGAAATCCTTGTCAGGCTCATCCAACGCACGATCGTTGTTGTAGGCCATCTGCAGCTCTAGGTTTTGATGGATTATGGTGATGCATCTGAGGAATATGGGACCCGCAAATGGTGCGAATTCCCTCCCAAGGGCTGTAGCAACATAGGATAAGCACTCAAGGAGAGGAAACAGCTCTCTTGAGTCGTCCTTGACCAGCTTCCATCTGTTAATTAGAGCGGGCATTAGGATATCAACTAATGGTTTCTCCGCTAGAATACTCCCGACATGCTCCGCAAGGGTCTGTATACAGTCGTAAAGGATGAACATATTCCGATCCTTATATCTTCCCATTGCTACCACAAATTGCCGGACAATCGGTTCAATGTAGGGCTTCAGCAGATCTTTGCTTTGTTCTTCTAGGTTGGCAAAGGCACTGGCACCCGCCTCCTGAACTCTCTTGTTGCCATCCAACATTTTATTCAGTATCCCCCCCATCATGGGCTCGAAATACTTTTGTTTATCGGCCGGGTTTTCGAGATGGGAGGCCCAGCGGGAGTAGCGACCGAGGGTCCAGCACGTGATTTGACGCACAAGCGGTTCAGGGTCATCGAGTAAAGAGATGAGATAGGGGATCAGATCGGGGAGATGCGGGACTACACCTTCGAGACAACCATCAGCCACTGCGCCGAGTGCTAGGACGGCCGCCTCCCGGTAGGGCCATTCCGGATGTCGAATATTCTCCTTCAGATAAGGCAAGATGGTCTCGAAGACTGATTGATGGAACACAGTTGCCAAGACATCCAGAGCTGCCGCTGAACACTTCCGCAAATTCCAACGATCTTCCGGGTCATCCATCCCAGCGTAAGCATCGTCTTCGGAATCGTACTCTTCGTCGATCTCTCCATCACTCAGATCATCCAAGGCCTCTTCCCCCGCGGTTTTGCCATTTGACTTTTTCCGTTGGTCGAAAACCTCCACACTCTCACCATTCGGTAATCTTTGCTTGCTCTTTGCAAAGTTTGGCCTTATATCTTCTGCTCGATCCTCAACATCTGCATCATCCCCCCCACCCCCTAGTCTAGCTCTATCCTCCTCAGAATAAACCATAGACGCTAGCAAGACGGGGACGATTTCCGATAGATACGGTCCTAGTCCATGCCTCAAATGCTCGTGCTCCCCAACAGTCAGCCAGAATTCAGCGGCGTCTAGGGCCAAGTCCTGCTCCTCCGTGTTCTTCTGCTGAGTAAGCATATAGTCCACGATTCCTTGCATATGGGGTGCTATCTTGTCCGCCCGAATGTCAACTAGATGTACCAGTGCCCGACAGACCTCTCTCCGTACTCCAGTATTAGCGTCGTTCCCGAGGCGAAACAAACCCTCTATGAGTGTATCGATGTGGACAAGGATCGACTGAGTTTTCATGGGTAGATATATGTTGATAATCTCTAAGGCTTGCATACGCACTTTTGGGACAGGGTGCTGTGTAAATAGTAGAAACTTAGGGATGAGTATATTGAGGGGCCTATAGCCATCGTATTC
The DNA here is from genome assembly GCA_003182015.1 of Tuber magnatum. Classification (NCBI taxonomy): domain Eukaryota; kingdom Fungi; phylum Ascomycota; class Pezizomycetes; order Pezizales; family Tuberaceae; genus Tuber; species Tuber magnatum. Next base: position 1,988,877 of record PYWC01000006.1, read on the forward strand.
CTCGTCAAGTTCGTCCTTGCTATCCTGGCAAACCTTCAACAACGCTCCCATGGCCCCCTCTTGTGTTTCCGGAGTAGTGTTTCCGTCAGTATTCTCCACAAGTGAAATCAACTGGGCTAGCATGTCTGTCCAGGACATGACCCCCCCAATGCGCAACAGCTCAGTAATAACATTGCCCGTGTAATTTCGTATCTGATGGTGAGGATCCCTCAATCCTAGCAAAAGCTCCGATTTTATGTAGTCAATGAATGCAGGTGCCAGCGCTCTTCCCAAACCCAAGATGTTATTCTTTAGAAGAACACCGGCCGAGCAGCGAACAACGTGGTATTCGGCAACCGCCATATCTGGGGGCGGGTTAGGGTGAACGAGGATGTAGCACAAGTAGTTATTGATATCCGGGGATTGACTGGCTTGTTGTAGCATCTGTTGTGAATCATCAGACGGGCTGTCGCGGGAATGGAGAATGTATGTCACATGCGTATCAATGGAAGATGAAAGAAGGGGCCACAAACCTCACTTGCATGCCGTTGAGCAGCCTGATTGTATCTATTCAAACTATCCTTCAGATAGCCCGCCAACCCCCTTATGGGTGCCTCTTCCGGCTGCCACGCCATTATTCGGTGACTTTGGTTCGGGGAGACAGCACTCGCAAATGGTTAACGAAGCTGAAGTCGCAAAGTCCTGATGGTGGATATGATCTAGCGAGGGCGGTGGTAAAGGCAGAGATGGTGGTGATGGTGGTGCAGCAGTTTCAACCAGCAGTCTGTGTTGGTAGTGCTAAAGGTTGGCAATGACGACGGGGGCCTAGGGCAAGAAGAGGGGAAGAGGGCTATTTATTTTTCCCCTAATTAGATAATTGACCCCCGTTGGAACTCTGCGAGGGAAAGATGCTAGAGGAATGATTGATGCAAAGTTTTAGGGCCAGGGAATAAAATTTGCGAGACGGCTCAAATTTTGAAGCCCGGGAGAGCTCTCGGGGCGCACAAACCCTCTGAATTTCAGGCTGCTCCTCGGTAGGAAAGCAGTGGAAGAGATAGAGGGGGAAAAAAAAAAAAAAACAAAACAAGGTCAGGTTAAACCCCCTGCGTTCGGTGGAAGCGACGGGTGAGGATCGCTACAGACCACGCAGCAGCAAGAAATCGATGAGAGTTGGCGGGCAACCGAGGTGGGAAACAGAATAAAAGGGGAGAAAAGATGTGGGGGAGGCGGCGAGGAGAGCGTGGAGGGGTAGAGCAAGTGTGGAGGGCGGGGGGATGGATGGGTGGACGGACTGAACGGGGGGGGCAAGAGAAACGGGTGAAGAGAGAGAAGAAGGAATGTGCCGTGCAACAAATGAGTATCATAGCAAAACCGAATGAAACTCACCCACGGCGGCGAAAACCTTCAAATTGTTTCCCTCTTTTTTCCTATTGTCCTCTTTTTGGATCCTCTCTACAACTGAAAGGGTGGAAAAAAAAATCAATTGATTAATTTTCTTTTCGTAAGGGGTTCACTTACAGAGCTGCAAGGGAGAGAGGAAAAAGGGAGAGAAAAAGAAAGAGAAAAAGAGAGGGCAGCGATTTGCTACCGTAGGACTGAAGCAAGTGTTGTGAGCACGGCCAATCAGATTGAAGTGAAGGCGAGCTAGGAGCAAGGTAACGAGTAATTGGGGGAGAGAGAGAAATCTACTCGTAGGAAGGATGAAAGATATGTATGTACGGTACAGTACTGGTATGGTTGAATGATACATACATGGAAAATACCGGGTTATTTAAAGCAAGGCTGTGAGAGGCTGACCGGTGTGTGGATGATGGGCGATTATTCGCAGGAGAGAGAGGGATCATAGGACAGAGAAAGAGGTAGGGTACGCGTGCGGTACACACTCTTCTTCACCCAAACGATAAGGTGCTGTATTGGTTCACGGGTTACTGGATGATATAAACTGTTCAGTAAAGGTGGGAGAAGCGGAAAAGAGGGAGACTCAATAGGAAAGGGAAGAGGGAAAGGAAAGGAAAAACGGTGTGCACGGAGCTGAGGGGCTCGTTCTCTCTCCTCCCTCCACCACCCCACCACCCCACCCCTCTCCTCCTCCCTTCTTCCCTCCTCCCTCCTCCCTCCTCTCCCCTCTCCCCTCTCCCCCTCCCCTCTCACTCTCCCCTTCCCTCCTCTTTCGCTTCACTCTCCACCCTCCTTCTTCCTGCTTGTCAGTCAGCCCCCGCTCGTGCAGCATGGCGCACATTCGATAGAGGGTGTGGACTAGGGGTTAGGGTAGACTATCTCTGCGACGACCGTACTCGTATCGTACATAGACGCCAGAATCCTTCTTTGCACGGCCGGCAGCTGCTGTCCCATGTGTGGCTTAGCGCTGCCCTCATCCGTGCCATACGATCATGCACACCGGCTTTTGCCCCAGCATTAACTTGGAGAGCTACGACACAACGCTCGCCTCGAGACAAACATGTAAAGGCCGGTGACGGAGGAGCTACAAGTGAACAGAGTGTCCACGATGGCTGCCAAAACAGACCAATATAATACCCGGTATGACTTTTATCTAGTACCCTGCTTGGCAACGACTTGGGCCATCCGAACGGTTTCATCTAAGATACCACCGTGCATCATGAAATTGTCACGGCCCACATAACCCGTGCCGGTATTATGCCGAGAAAACACGTTACTCGAGCTCATGGAGCCCACGAGAGGCGATTTCGAGAAGTTGGGCCACAATTTCTACGATATAAGGTAGGACTCGGTGGGCAACAAACTAGCCACGTCTAAGTTACCGTGTAGCTTTTTGTATTATCCTGACAGTACGATATCGGTACCATAAAATCCCCATCAATAGCCAAATACATTGCACTATGCTGCACAACCTCATGATATCGAATCGAGGAGCCCGCCTCAAAATGGTCCATGGCTGGGCACGAAGGCACAACATTCCACGATATGATGTCTACGTGATTCGTCGCAGAAAATCGCAGATCCGTTTGCAGATGCGCCGAATGGTGATGCGAAATCTCTGATTTCAGTTGCGGTACGGTACGGTACGTACAGCGACCCCCGAGCGAGATGAGGAGGCCTGTTGCCGCTTCCATCATGGACAAACATCCCTCTCCCTCTCCACCAATCGATAAACTTTTTCTTTCGCTATCCGCTTTTCTTTTCTTTTTCTCCTTCTTTTGTTGTTTCACCCATTCGACGTGACTCTCGTCAGAAGCGGCGCGGGTTCTTCGCTGTGCCAAAGTAGAGAGCGAGGGCAAGAGAGGGAGAGGGAGAGGGGAGATGTGGCCTGCCGGAAATAATACTGTAATTTAGCTGCTTTGTATGATACCACCCGCGAGAGCGTTCGTGCGTTCGTGCGTGCGTGCGTCTGTGTATGTCCCACATTTCGGGAGGGCGCTTCTTCGAGAAAAGACCAGTTACCCTTCCGACAAAATGCATACAGTACTTGTATCCTTCTCCGTCGCATGGCAAACTCCATCCACCTCGGCAGGATTAACGAGGTCGAAGGAGCTGTGAAGGGAAAAAACAGGGGGAAGAACAAAAGTATATATAATCGATTAAAGAGGCGGATACCACGAAGCAAACAAACAAAATCCTCCTGTCATACCAAACAAAACTAGGAATCGCACCTTAACCGCCCCCCCACCTTTCAATACAAACCTCTTCCCGAAAATACATTCACGCCCTCTCACTCGCTAACCACCGATCGGGCATGTCACATTCACTCATCCATCCACCCATCCACCCAGCCAACCAGCCAACCAACCTCCATTACCCATCCCTAACACAGCATAACCTTCCCCTTCCCCTTCCCCCCACCCCCTCCAACGCTGTGCATACCGTACGTACCGCATAGATTCACTTGCCTTCTATCGTATATACTCTCATGTTGATGCTGTGTCTCCTTTCCCAAATGCATATTTCCGCGAGACCCTATTCGCAACCATTGTGGTCTGATTTGTGCATTCGCAAATACAGTATAGAGAGGCTGGGAGGATCCAGTCCAGGTACTGACTAACTCAACTGAACTTGACAATCCCAAAGCGGAGGTGGAGAGAAAAAAGGTTCGTGTTGCTGCAAAGTGGTTGATAGTTTTTTATTTTTTTTATATTTTTTTCTAAGCAGTCAGAGATGTATGTATGCGTCACGGGAGCAAAGCTGAATGCATCCGGCATATATTTTGCGGTAAGGTGGGCGTCTTGTGAGCTATGATATCACAGCTGGGTGAAGTGGGTGAATGAGTGAATATGCTTTGGCAGTGATGGTGATGGCGATGGCGATGGCGATGGCGATAGTGATGATGGCGGTGGCGGTTGCGGTTGTGGCGGTAGTGGCAGTGCGTGTCGTATATGCTGTATTGCTATGTATGTTTTTTTTTTCCGCATACGAGAGAGGGAGTGCATATATCTGCCTTCGCAGAGCAAAGGGTTTTGTTGTAATGGTCCACGGGTATTGAAAGATGAAGGGAAGAAGAGGTGGTTGCATACCGGTACTTGCTGAGAAGGTTACTAGGTGCCATCAAAAATTAGCTGGACGTTGTCGTCGACTGTTTCATAATATTACCATATTACCATACAATGCTGTGAGACTGTCCCGGTAAGAACTTGGGGGACACTCCTCCTTGGAAATCCGCCATGATAGGAAGGGGCCCATGGGTCCGGGATAGAGGCCTATTGGTTGCGTCACGAAAGATGTCAATGCAGTTGGTCGTGACGTATTCGTAGGCAGTGCAGTACTGGTATACGTGTCCTACGGAGCTGTGCTGTGCAAACTTCCAGAAGTCAGTATCATAGAGGTTGAAGAAAACATCCAATTTTGTCATGCAACACTTACCTCTCCGAGGCTTAGGGTTAAGTCTTAAAATGCCCCCCCCCCCGGCTACTCCGGCGGTACCATCGGGTAGGTTAAATTAACATTGGTTCATATAATATCACTCGTAACTACGCTGCATATGGGTGCAACCAACCAGGGGTTTGCCATGCACTGCATGTGCCGGACACAGCTGGTGTGCACGGTAGGATCTGTTTGGCATATTATACCACACTTGCGTCGCACTCGACTCACCGTTTCAGGTACGGTACGTGTATCACGTTGCCCCTAACTTGACTTGACCTGACCGTAAGGTCGGGTTACCCTTGTTTTGTGTTGGTGTCCGGAGAATGATGTTGAGTGCTCTATGCGTGCGGGTCGAACTGCAGAGCTTTGATTCTGTGGTATCAAATCATATAAACTTTTGACTAATAGTAGTCAGAAGCTTTCTGGTATCATATGGAAATATGTATAACTTGATGGGGGGAGGAGATGTCTGACTGGTTGGGTGTTAGGATGTGGCCAAGATGAGTGGAACGAATGGGGAGGTAAATACATAGCATCCGGAGAGAGTGTGTGTGAGTGAGTGGGGGTATATGGATCCTAGGTTAGGACGCTTTGCGGTGTTTAATATGGTGCCTGTTGGAGAGTGGGGTGGTGGTGGTTGGGTTTATCACTGAGCTATGATGCTCGGAGTAGGCGAGAAGTATCCCATAACGGGGATTCACAAAATATATAGCGAAAAGTCCGCGTGTATCCGAGCGCCCATACGAACTCAAAACTCGTATTATCGAATACTCCCTGCCCGGTACGAGTATTACATGCGAACATAACCTCCGTGGCCATATAATATCATCTTACCGTGGGGTAATAACTGGCCACGGGACCCACACCCCACAACACACATCTCAGTGCTGTATCATAAAAAGGTATGATATCTCGTAGGTCTTAACTTAGTATGGCACAAGCAATTACAACCCCTTCAAGGACCGAAACCAAGATGGAAAGTGGCCCAGTGGACACACAGGTATATAGTACAACAGCAAACACCACTTCTGCCGTTTCCTCCCGACATCTACCTAACCCCCCGGACCCCCCTCCAAATTAAATTCACACTGGGCGGCCATCCCCGGGAGTAGCTCTATAACTGAGTACTTATAACCTCCGAGACGCAAGTAGTATTGGAAAGTTCTCGCCCACCTCCACTATCCGCATTCACGAGGATTGGGAGACTTTTGTCTCCTTTTGGTTACTATCACACTGGCTCGTATTATGGCACAACAACCCTAGAACCGGGTGGATTAAGAGAGGGAGAGTTTGTGTGTGCGTGTGCTGCGTAAGTCAAGCAGTTCGCTCTTCGGGCAAACAGCAGTTGGGAAATATGGGAGGACTACCAAGAGCTCCGAACTAGCCATATGGGCTATCGCTGTTTGGTCTGCAATGATTCAAGGACTCTAGACTTGGGGCTGGGGCTGAGCTATGGCTCCTAAACGGCGATACCACGGGAAAGAGAGTAGTTAGGAAGATTGACAGTTTGGGGGTTTACGGATATCCGTGATCTCCTCTTGAGACTCAGGGGCCATCCGGTGGGCTGGGTCTATTAATGGTTACTTTGTCGCCCCTTTCGAAGCATGACCGAAATTCTTGACTGTCTCTCGGCTTTCTTGCTTCTGCGGCAGGGTTGACACGGGAGTGCACCTAAACCCCGCTTTCACACTCCCTGGTTCCTGCGGCTGCGGCTCGGAGTGGGCGTTTTGGTTCTATAGAGTCGCTTGGATGGGGGTAAGGTTGGGACAACATCAAGGTCTGACCCGTGACATAGTTCGTCCACAAAATATCGGTTTATGATACAACCCTTTAGCTCTGAATTCCCTTGGTGTGTTATCGTAAATGCTCTGATATATAGGTTGCAACTCTAGTCAACTATAGAAATAATATCCGCAAGTCAGACCCCGGGGTAGGAGCCACAAGAGCCTGCCATTGAGAATGATTCTGGGGGTGCCAAAGGTCAAACACTGTATTAAAATTCAGTTTATACTTAATTGGAAAGACGCTGCGACCTGGCTTGGAGGGCTTGGGAGTTCTTCCGTGGGTTATACCGGTAGGTGAGGGGATATATCAGTATCCCTGAGGGTGTAACTCACCGTAAATAATTGCTGCTCGAGTTGACGATCTCTTAACCCGATGATTAGGCGGGATCAAATTGGTCGCAACGGTCTTAAAGGCGAGGGGGAAAACATAAATTATTACTTATCATATGTTATTCGGCAGAGTTCATGCCGCGCTGAAACTTCCTGTGCTAGCTTCTCTTTTTCTTCACCATCTTCCTTCTCGCTTCTTCAAAGACTGAGGGGGCCAATCCGCCCCTTTAAATACCGCGATTTCAGCAAAAAAAGACATTCGCGAGTTCATCCACCTCTACAACGCTGTGGGAGACTACTCAAGTAAGATGTTGAGAGGGGTACTCTTGCCTAAGAAATATGGGATAAGGGAAATTTGATATACATGCCCGACACCCGCTGTGGCGTCACATAGGTAGTCCGCACACTTTGATCGTAATCCGTGCCATAGCCTATTATATCCCCGAGAGCATAGGAAGCGTTGCCACAGGAGTGCCCCATCAACTAAAGAAATCAACTTACATTCGTTTAGAACTCATAGGATCTTAACTACCCCTCACCCCTCAAACGGAGCCGGCGAGTCTCCGTAACTCATAAACAAGAAGATGGTAGCCACTGTCATTGGCTGAACCGGAGTTATGTTTGACAATGCCCCCACTCCCGCATGAGATAGAAGGTAGCAGCTCTTGCCTCGTTGTCGCTGATAATGGACTCCAAGTCTGCGCCTTTTGAACGGACCCTACTTTCAGATCGTAAGTAGTGAAATATTTAAATGTACGGAGCATATACTTTGCGGGAAATATACTGCACGGATGTATAATGATTCGGTCTACGTAATCTATGGGTAGATAAAGTCAGGCATTTGTTACCTCAGGGCAATGTGATTGGCTCTTACGATTATAGCATAGGGTCGAAGTAGAGTGCTAGAAACCAATTTGATAAAAAAAACAAGCGCCCTAAACGGGAGATCGAGAGACCTGTGGAGGGAAATTGAATGGCGGAAAGATAGGATGGTGCAGATGTTCAATGCTCTAATAAGGGTTCCCCTTAACCTAATCTCTGCAGAGGCAAGTCAGTATGATATCATATTACATCGGAAAGGGGGCCTAGCCCAATTGGGGGTTGGCAGAATAGAGGCGCGAACCGGGAATACAGGAAAACGTAGAAGATATCGTATGGGCGCAGGAAAACTCCCAGCGTAAAAAGGGGTTTTGTGTGGCAGATAATGAGCTAGCTGGTATAAAGGGCGTGTAGGGGATAGAAGATTTGTACGGGGGTAAATGCTCTGGGTTGTTAATGGCACGGTAGATAGGGGGGATTTGCTTGGTTACTTATACTACACGGATGGCTCCGGGGAGCAAACATATCCGGTTTCAACATACGTAATGTAACTTGTACCCCCCCCCCGGTGTTATGATAGATATGAGTACAGTATTGGCTGGTTTGCCAGGCTATATTATATAAGACCCTGCCTGGAGATATCCAGCAGGTATTAAGACTTTCCCTTCTCGCACGCACACGATATCGGAATATGCGCTTACCCGCCCTACCAAGATCTCTTGTCATACACCTCATTGGTAATATGACGAGAGATCTCTGAAGAAGGGCTGATTCGGTGTGTCCATTCATGAGCATGTAAGCTGGCTTCCGGTCCTTCCACTTTATTCAAGTCCTGACAGAATCCTCTCTGCCCCTGGTAGGCCCACTTTTTGTGTAGTCGTCACCACTAAAACCTGTCATTACGATCATTCACTAGAGTTGCGACTCGACCCCCTTATGATACTATTTTCTTTTCTTTAGATCCTCTGCTTTTAGAGAGGTACAATACGAGGACCCGGGCCCTGGGATGAAGGGGGCACTGCCCTAGAACCAAGCACGATATATTTATTCGCGGTTTTCCACACAAGATATAAGATAGCAAACATAAACATACGAGAAAAGCAGACTACGTTTAATTCTAATTTCATCTACAGTTCGTCACGTTTCCGCTCCTCAATCTCTTCCTCAATCTCCTCCTTGACCTCCTCAGTCTTCTCCTCGGATTCAGGCTTGGTCTCATCCTCTGCCCCATCCTCTGCCCCATCCTCTGCCCCACCCTCTGCCCCTGCCTCACCTGCCATCTCGTCTTCCTCTTTTGCAGCGGCCTCAGCTTCAGCTTCCTCTTTTGCAGCGGCCTCAGCTTCAGCTTTCGCTTTTGCCTCGGCTTCCTTCGCCTCCTTCTCTGCCGCTGCTGCCGCCTTCTTCAGACTTCTCTCCCTCATATCATCAAGTTCCTTCTTTGTATGAATCGAGGTGATGAGCTCCGTGGTAAGCTCCTTAGCCTTAGCAGTAACCTCCTCGGAAGTTATTATGGGGCCTTCATAGAGCTGAAGCTTCTCCTGAGCAGCGCTCTTCTCTTCAGCCCAGATTCTCCCCCCCTCGTAGGTTTTCTTCAACGGTTCTAGGTCGAATGAGTAGTAATCGTTGGGTTGTGCCTCGGCAAGAGATTCCTCACGCTCGATGAAACCCTTCATGGAGGTAAGGATATTGTTAAGGCCTTTGAGAGCCTCTGGTAGGCTGTCCTTCTCCGTCCTTCTTTTAGAAATGGGGGCTTCAAGAGCCTCAAGCTGCTTGATTTTTTGGTGGACTTCTTTAAGGCCAGCGGCATATCCATCACCATAAAGCCAATCACTGGCCTCACTAACCATGGCGTCCAATTTCTCACGCTGCTCTTCGGTGGAGACGGCGATGAATGCATCGTCACTCAAATAACCTCTGGCACGGTAGGTATATGCCTCAAGGTTGTTACGAGCTTCCTCAAGATCCTTACGCTCTTTGTCGTGCTTGTCGAATCCGCGGATCCTAGGTGAATGTTAGTAAACAGGTAATATTACTAGGCTAGAGGGACGGAGTCACTTCAGGATCAAAGCCGTCTTGTCTTTTTCCGGGATGTTGGGGAATCCGCTCTTGGTAATGGTATACTTGATAGGAATCTTCTCAATTCTTCTGATGGCCTTGGGCTCTGAATCCGCTGACTTAGTCGATTTCGGGGTTGCCGATGATGAAACTGATGGGGTCTTGGCGGAGGTAGATGACGACGACGAATCTTCATCTTTCAAAACTTTCTGCTCACTATCCTTCTTTCCATACCCGAAGAAGCCCTTGACATCCTCAAAAGCACCACCAGCATCCTTCTTTGGAGCTTCTGGAGCAGTCTCAACCCCACATTCGACCCAAAACCTGATGACCTTTGGAAGAGAGTCTTTAGGGTCGAGCAAAATACCGAATTTGGCAACAATGTCTTTCTCCGCACATCCAAAGTCTTCTTGAAGCTTCTTGACAGAGTCGGTAAGGTTGGATGTCTGGATAGTGTCGAGCAATCCCTGCCCAGGCTTCTGGTTAGGGTCGTTGATCCTGGGAGGGAGGTTGTGGAAAGTACTAAAAGTGAACTCCGAGTTACGGGAGAAAGGAATGACCTTCTCATTGCCAATCTTGGAGTAAAAAGGGAAGATTTGTTGGACGGTTTCTATAAAGAGGTATTAGCGATAACTGATCCCCCTTATAAAGACCACCCACTATCACATACCTTTCTTTGCCTCTGCATCCTTTTTGTACTTGATCGAGACACCGAAAGCACCAATATCCTGGGTTCGGATCTCCTTCACCTTGAAAGCGCCACTCTCAGCAGCACCCTTGAAGGTAGCTCCAAAAACAGCTGACTCATCAGGATTGACCTGCTTAGAGATCTTCTCAGCACCTCCCATGACATCCTCGATCTTCCTTCCGACGAATGGAGTTCTAACAGCACCTCCATGGACGATCAAGGTATTGACTTCATTCAAGGCAACATTAGCGGTGCTAATTGCGTCAGCGATCGGCTTGGTGATGCGAGCCTCATACTGAGCGAGAAGCTCCTCAAAGGCAGCACGAGTGATTTTGCTGGAGCGGAAATCAATATCCTTGTATAGTGACTCGATAGAAGCAACGGTGTCAGTGTTGGCGGAGAGGATCTGCCGGACTCTAGTGGCCTCCTTCCAGAGCTTAGATGCAGCACGGCCATTGGTGCGAACAGTGTTCTTGAGGTTCGGGTCCTCCTCAAGGAGGTGCTTTGCCTTAGGGCTATTAACAAAGTCATCTAGAAGGATTTCGAAAACCTTCTGGTTAAAGAGATCTCCACCAAGCTCAGTGTCGTAGCCAATGCCAAGAACCGTGACCTCCTGGACTGTCTTATTGAACCTCCCAACATCCTTTACACTCCTGCCCTGGAACCTCAGCACAGTGGCCGTAGTTGACCCCGCACCCATGTCATAAACAATGTGATACTCAGGCGAGCTCTCATTGAAGGTCCGAGTAGTAGCGTAGTTGATTCCAACAGCCAATCCGTCCGAAACAAAGCTCATAACCCTCAATCCAGCAAGCTCGGCGGCAAGCTTAAGAGAACTCCTCTCCTCGGCCTTCAAAAATGCCGGAACCGTAAACACCACATCCCTAATCCTTGTGTTCGCTCCCGCCAAAGCTTCCGCATTATACACAATTGACTTGAACTGCATCGCCAAAAGCTCCTCAACAGTAAACCCCCCCTTACCATTATCCGCCGGCGGTGCTGACGGGCTCTGGAACGCAACCGTAGGCCGGAAAATATTCGGGACAATTGGGAGCGCGGGATTCCTCGCTGAATACGCAGCGACCGAGTCATCCATGATGTGCTGACCCATAACCTTCTTCAAACCTGGGTAAACATCGTGCGGGAACCTAGCTGCGAGGTTGACCGCGTCGACGCCGTACAGTCGCTCCGGGTATACGAATCCCCCCTTCTCGCCGTTGCTAACTGGCTTGAAGCCTATGGCCGCAGCCTCCTTGCGCTTGGTGTCCTTAGTCAAGACTATCTCGAGGGGGATTCCGGGCTTGACCAGCGCGGCCTTGATGAATTCCTGGCCGAAGTCTATTCCCAGTACGGCGGCCGAGGCGGATGCTAAAGAGGAGACAGAGAGTAGGAGTAGACCCGTTAGGGCTACTGGTGGTGCAGATATTGGGCGCATGGTTGTCACCGGGGCTCCCACGAATGGGGTGCCGGTATGTGAATTGTTGGTATCGTTGTTCTCCCTATCCTTCCCCGAGGAGCGAACTTTAAGGTCTCCTGCTACTTATAGTGTGGGGCGAACGATCAACGAAGTAGGGGAAGAGGAGAGAGAGAGAACTAGTTCTCCAAAAAAAAAAGGCGAGAGAGGAGTACTTTTAAAAAAAAAATTAAAAAAAGAGGTTGTGGGAAATTCACTTGGATTTATGGTGAGGCTCAGGAAGACAAAAAGGCCAGCTTGCGCCAAAACCCTTTCGCCAAGATAATAATAGCTTTTTTGTTCTTAGGTGTTCAATGCGAAAAGACCAGAAAGTGGTAGCCGGGCCGGGTAACTAACCCGCTCACTTTTAGGTAATGTTTGGGGTATGTAGCTTCTACTCTCTTGGCAGGAAATAGGTTCCCAGGACAACGGCTTCCTGACTTGCAGCTCAATATTTGGCTTGGTTGGGTAAACAACCCTTGTTGCCAGCTCCCGCCTCCAGTCATTTACCCGTCTTTTGCCCCCTTTCACTCTTTCATCCACCACCACTACAACCCAGTCGACTGCTCTCCGCACCTCACAGACATACTCCACCAAAAACAGAATATCTACACTATCATACAACTATCATATTACAACTTAAAATGTCTACCCCATCCACCCCCCGCAAACGCCAAAACCTCACCTCCCAATCCACCATTACCTCGTTCTTCACCCCATCCTCCCGCTCCACCACCACCGCTACCACCGGCACGCCTGACGTCCCAACACCCATCAAGTCCTCCCTCCTAACCGTAGGCATGCGAGTCCGCAAGAGCGTTCCTGAAGGGTACAAGTCCGGATCCTACAAATTCAATACCTTCACCGTCACCAAATCTAACAATAACAACAACGCTCTTGCAAAGCTACCAAAATCTCTGGTCACCATCGCCCCCGGAAGCCCCAACAAGAAGCGGGAGTTCGCGGAGGAGGCGGAAGGGAAGGAGAATGCCCCAGTCGAGCTCGTCAGGAAGGAAATTGCCATGCCGAAATCCCTGCGCAGGAGGTTCCATGCTGCGATTGGCAGGAAGGAAGCGGGAGGGGATGTCATTATGAGCGAGAGGGATGAGTTTGAAGAGGCGGGCTTTTTGGCTCATGGGGAGTAATTGAGTATGACACCCAAGTTTGTGAAGGTTACGGGATCGAGTTGTGATAGTGGGGACGGGAAATGGGAAATGGGAAAGCGCGAATTGATCCATTGACAATTGCTTTCTTTTCTTTCAACTCTCTATATTTCTAACATCGGGATTTCCTTATTTGGAAGGTTGTTCGTGTGTCTACCTACCTACCTAACCGTATAGTATTTCTCATTATTTCTACTCTCCCTTTCATGTTTTCTTTTCCTCCCCCCCCCTCGGCGGCGTATGTGGGGTATTCATACCCCGTCGAAACTTCTGCGATGTGCTACACTACTATTCTTCGGCGTTTTAAACTCTCTTTTCCCTATTCATTTTCTTTTCCTTATTATGACTGGGAGGGCCTTTCTTTCTTTCTTTCTTCCTTTCTCTCTCTCCCCCTCTGCGAAAAGTGTACACTGTACAGTATTTAATTCTCTTCGGAGGAAGGAAGATACCAGTATGGTGAGTGGTGCTGTTAATGGAGCGATTATTACCTTTACTACAGACTGTCTGGTTAATACCCACTAGTTACGTTAGTGCTAGTCCTATGTACCGTAAATTACTAAGCGACTCATTTTTCGAGCTCTAATGTAGCAATTTTACCTTCCCGTTTGAAGGCGTCAAGTTCTGCAGTTAGGATTCCTACTCTCCTGAACACGGTACACCACGGTACCATAGAACATTGGAGGCACCCTTATCACGGTACCTTTAACCCGGACACTCGAGCGTTCCACAGCACTCTGCGCTCGCAGGGACAAGCGCACCAGTCCTCCAAAGAGAAAAGAGATCTTCCCCCGCCCCGTAATCAAATGAGTACCACAGTACCAGCACACCCATCACGACCATCCGGCACGATAAAGCAGAGCAAAAGGGGAAAGAAACAAAATCGTGGCAGTCCCGCGCGCCCGCCAAATTCATTCCGCCAACGCGGGTACGATACCAAGGTATACCCCCCGAAGGGTTCTTCACAAACAATCACTCGATCACATCCCAAGTGTATCATAATATAGTAAAGTACAGGGACAAACCTTTTCGTCCGGCACGGCAACAGCAACCCCACCACCACCACCACAACAAATTTACTACCTATGCAACCACAACTACTTAGAATAAACTGAAAATTTGGGTATACATCCATTAAATGTAAGAAAGTCTTAATATGAAATTACAGAGCAAAAAAATCAATACTTTGTATACCATCTCTTTGCATTTAAAACAGTAGCCACCCTTCTAGGCATATACTCCTACAGGTATTCCAAAAGTTCTCCTTCAATATCCTGAGTCCAAACCTGATTTAGAGCTTTTGTTAGACATTTTCTAACAGTATCTGGACCTCTCTTAGCCCTGTGAATTTTAGGAAAGTGCTGATACAGCTTTTCCTTAACACTTTTCCAACAGTACTTAATAGGAATAAGGTTTGAGGAATTGGATGACTATTCCATAATCTGTATGTTGTTTTCTGCAAACCAAGCCATGGTTTCCCTTGTAGTATATATCTTTGCACCATCTTGCTGAAAGATAGAATCTCCAACTATGTCCTCCACCTCCTGCAGGTATCAACTAAACTATTCTCCAAAACTCCAATATATATAAATCTATCCACACTCTTGTCAAAAATAGGAATCAGAGAACCCTTATTGTTACCTCAAATGCAAGTTCAGATCATCAACTTGATTTCTGGCCCCTTTGTAGCCCCTTGCATGCAGTCCTTATGCTACTTTTCCTTAGGTGTTCTGAATACCCAAATACTCTTAAGATCTTTAGACTTTTCAACCATGCATTTATCACTAAGGATGACCCCCTCAAAGTCCTCTTTTGTCCAATCCTTATACACCTTTACACAAGCTAGCCTCTTGATAGCATATTCATCCCTCAGTAATGCTCTTTTCCTAGCCCTCCACTTCTTGATGTTAACTGATACCAAAGCTCACTTGATAGTCTTCACAGAGGCTTGGGAGACAACCTGATTGTGCAATTCAGATAGAGGCTAGCAACATGCCTTATTAGACTCTCTGGCTAGGCAATAGCAGGTTCTTGCATTAATAATTTCATTTCTGCTAGACATGGGAAGGTTTTTCTCATTACCCCTCTTTTGATACCAGGTGTAGAAACTGAGGACAGCACTTTTGGAACAATTTAAGAGATTCCCAATCTCAGAAAAAGAGACATTTTTTTCCTCAAAGCAACAATTTGCCCTTTATCGGGGTCTGTGAGGTAGTCAGTCTCTGTCAGGCATAGTTGTTGAGTAGTGGTTGTTCAGTAGTGGTTGATCGTTGAGGTAGGCTTTTTTTTTTTGGGGGTGTTGCTCGGTAACCGAAAAGCTTTGTCCCAGTACTTTACGACACTGCTAGCTACCAACCATACACTATCGTAATATAAAGAATTCCTGCCGCGCAAACTGGTACCCTCCCCCCCCCCAACAAGTCCTTTTAAAAGCCGCAGGGCCAGAACCTCTCCCGTAAGTGTCGAAAGAAAAAAAAGCGAGAACGATACTGTATCATACAGTACCGTAATATGATACCACCGGTAGCAGAGGACTAAAGGAGAAAAAAAAACCATCCCACTCACGACGACACCTTAAAAACAACTCAGTGTAGCAACATAACACAAAACCCGGACACAAAGCGGTGCGATGCGATATAAAGCAAGAAAACGTGTGAGTGCCCATCATCAACAGCAATTTACCATACGGACTTCAGACCGGAATTACCCGTCTGTATTCCCGCGTAAAAACCCCATGGGGAAAGCACCTTGCGCATGGGTTCGCAGGTCACCCAGCGATACACGTGCCCGTTTGAAGAGCGGGAACTGCCGACCTGTATACGAATGAATGAATGAATGAATGAATGGATGGATGGGTGGGTTCGAACTAGGAAGTAGTGGATTATCCGGAGAGGAAATGGTATATAGGGGCGTAATCGGAGTATGATACCGTATCCTACGATCGAGCGGCCCGCGATAGTGCCGTATTGAATATCATGTATGGTAAGGGGTTGGAAAGCCCTATCGCATTATATTGAGCAGAGGGGTGATATCGTATTTCTGCCCCAAGTTGGACCAAAGATTTTTTTTTTTTTTTTTTTAAAAAAAAAGATGGTATGATGCGTCCGCCATTCAGTCCCCGCACAGTACTGTACATCTCGTAAAGAGCCTAATTGAGTTGTTCTACCGGTATCCTGGATGTGTGGTTTGTAGTGCGATGCCATCGGGGTTGGGCCGTGCTGTATGCGTGATGGTTACTGTACAAGTACAGTACTGTCGACATTAGCGGATGCTTTCTACGAATGCGAGTGGGGAAGTTTGGTTCTACCGGGTGAATGGGCGTCTCAATTGGCTTGTCTCTTCGGACATGGAAGTGAAGACTCCGCCTGTACTGTACTGTACTGTATGTGGTACGGCTGAGTACTATTTATTATCGCTTCCGTCATCACCTTCAATTGTTGCCTCCTCATTCTGTGTTTTTTTGAACCTTTGTCCATAGGTACCGCGTGGACAAGGAGGGGAAGAGAAAGGCAAGGTACTGTATATAAAAGGAGGAAGGAAGGGGAAAAAAAAGAGAGGGGAAGGCTCAGAACACCTCTTTTCTCCGATAACGGCTTATCGTATTGTAACGTACTTGTAGGTCATTGGCCAAAGAAAAAAGAAAATCAAAATTTAATGAGAAAATGAAAAATTAAAGCCACAAGATGCCAGTAAGATTAGAGCATCCATCGGTACAGAGCGGGCAGATATCACACCATAACAAGTCATCACCAAGCAACAACCTTCGCCTTCTCTACAATCTCTTCACCAAGCTCCTCCGGCGTCATAATCCCGAGGGTGAGCATATCACCCCAAAACAGCAACGCCCGCTGCTGAGCGTAGCCCAGGTAATCAAACTCGTCCTCGTCCTCGCCCCCAACCCCCTTCCCATCCTCGAACCTCACGTCACCCGAATCGCTCGCAGCCGCTCTCGCCTCTTCAGAAACGGGCCCGTCAATGCCGCACTGTTGCTTGTTGATCACTGCTTCGATTTCCGATCCGGGGATCTTGGCTTGCACGATACCCCAGACGCACCACATCGCATGGCTGGCGGCACGCCATGCTTTCGCTTCGCCTTCTAGTCTGTCGACTTCTTCGATGATTCCGCGCTGGCGGCTAGCTTCTTCTTCCTTGTAGCTAGCGCCGGGAGTGCGGGCGTCGAGCATGAAGGAGGGCATCGAGGAGGAGGATCTGGCAGGGAGACGTAAGGTGGGCGAGGCGGAGGGTTCGGAGCTCGTCCCCGTCGCTGGAGCGCTCTTAGAGGTGAACGAGGAGGTGAGGCTGTGTTCTACATAGGCTCGGAGGAAGTTGCGCTGCTCCTGGGGGGTTGGGAATTTGGTGTGGTGCATGAAGTAGGGGGAGACAGGGTCGTGGTAGTTGCTCATCCATTCGCACTTGGTCAAAAATCAGAAACTACAGGTTATTCTGAAAGGGCGGGGAGGCATCACGTACAAAGTGGTTCGCAAACTCAAATCCGGGAGTATTCGCACTAGCATATTCAAAGTCGATAACAACGAGCTGCCTATGTTCATTGCTTGGAATCAAAAGTGGGCTCTTCCCACTGGCCTGCAATCTCATGATATTCCCGTATTGAGTCTAACACCACACCACCACCTTAAGCTCTTGAACTTTGGAAGTTGGAGGAATATTCACGTACGTCGTTGTGCGCAAAGACCATTTGCTTCTTCATGTTTTCCTCACCACCATACCTGTCATACAGCCACGCCTTATACCTCTCAACAGCTACCTCAAACTTTTCCCATGGGCATCCACATACATAGCCCTTCTGGCTCAAATTCTCAGTAGCATCTAGGCACGCCATGATCCGCTTTGTCCTAGGAGCCCACTTGTACCAATTGCACCAACTGACCGGCCCCATTTCCCTCTCCCTATCTTCAAGTTCCATACCTTCATGCAGCTCCTTCAGCCTCTTTGCAATGTGTCTGGAAGTTTCTGGGACCCTGATATCATCTTTTGTAAGAGTTGTTGCATTGAAGAATTCCTCGAATCTCCCATTTTCGAATGTGCCCAAAAGACGAGGACCGATACTCTTGCGGGCTAAGCGGCGAAGAATACTCAATTCAGTCCCACGATCGATAAGATGGGAAACCTGGGGTCCGTAAATACGAAGAAGCAATTTTCTAGAAACGCTATGTTAGGGACCTCGCATTCATGATTCAAAATGCGGACTTTTGGGGTGGAGAGGAACTCTGGAGAAAACACGTACGCTAAAGGCTTGGCCGAGCGGGTAGACGTTACACTGACTTGAGAATCATTGGCAAGGGCAGTTGTAAGGTTGGAAGAGGCAGAAATATCTTGTGGGGGGGAGACCATGTAAACCTTGACACCAGGGAGGACCCCCGATCAGTAAGAATTCCAGGACCCTTGCAAGTTTTTTTTTAGAGTATCTCGTGTTTCAAGCGCATGTCTGCTACCCACTTGTCCACCTCCGGCTTCCGCCATCGCTCGGGGGCATGGCATATGCATGATTTCTGGTAAACCAGTTACAGGGGGCATATTGAGCGTAGTAAGAGTGTGGAGCTGTGCGTGCTAGGTTTCGTACTACAAGAGCTCTCACAACAGGTAACACGCAACACTACACGCATATCACCGGAATGAGGCTTCTGCTTTTTGCCCGGGGAAAAGGCCTACAAACGGATAACCAAACAATCGGGCTAACAAAGGATAAACTCACGGCATTAGTCAAGGCTCCACTAATCCTCTCAATAGTTACGTCCTTGAACCTATCCAACTGCACCCTTCTCCAGCCCTTACACTTAAGTGTATGCGCAAGTGTCAAAACTTGACGTTTGAACTCGTCAATTCCGACCTCCTCAACGGTCCTTAGATACACTTCACAAGCGGGAACCACAGGTTCTCCATCAGAAGCATAGTCGGTGTCCGATGCATTACCCATTAGCGATCTCGTTCGAGACCTCCTTCCTGAGGAGCCTCTCCTGCTTGAGGTGCTCGGGCGGCGACTAGGGGCAGCGGATGAAGGAGCCTGGGCTGCTGCGAGGATAGCCTCCAGCTGGTTCAATGAATTCTGTGTCTCTTCATCCCCACTGGAGTCTGAGGGGGCAGGAATATCACCACCGCCCATTGATTCACCTGGTGAGCGGTGCATATGTAACGCTTGGTGGATAGCTCTCTTAGCAGACCTCTTCCTCTCGCGGCGGTCTTCCTGTCGTTGTTTCTCGTTGTGAAGCCATGCCTTCACCCGTTCGGCCAGCTTGGCGCTCTGTTCACGGTTGGATAGACTCCCGGTTGAGGGCACGTGTTGTTCACGGCTGGGTACGTAATGCCAACCGCCAGGGCTTTCTTGACTACCCGTATACTTTTCAGATAAATATGGCTTTTGCAGCAGAGCATCCCGGGGATCGGTAGAATGCGAGGAGTTCGAACGAGGCATGGTAGGCAGACGGCCGACGAGAAATTCGCTGCTGGTTCCACGGTGCAAACTTGTGGGATGGCTGCTTTTGCGATTCCCTACGGTATTTTCGGAGGGGGAGGAGGGAGGGGCGTTGACAGGTGGACTCTCCTCTTCGAGGATGGAGACTGCTGCGGTGATTGTCAGCCTAGACAATACATTAGGAAGTGGGGGGGGGTTCCGGAAATACCCTTATTGACGGTTTCCAGCGATGGAGTTGATGGCACTTTGGCCAGATGCGTATGATACACAAGAGGTTATATATGGTGTTGAGGTCCATTCAAGTCACAAGACGTATAACCGTAAAGCACAGTACCGGTGCGAGTACTGTACACACGGCGATTCTCCGCAACAGCGTCCCAGGCGACCCCCGTCGATCGGGCAAATGAGGATCAAGGGGATAGAGAGCCCGCTGAGGTACACAGCCTTACAGCGTAGCATGAGGGGTTTAAAAGGAAAGTCCAAGACCCTGGGCAAGATTGAGCTATAACCTTGGCACGCGCGATTGCATAATTGGCGGGAACCTTGGCACGGTTAGTGAGCTTCCCACCGTAGAAAAAAAAAAAATTAAAAAAATTTCTTCATGCCTCAGAGACTCCTCGGACAACTAAATTTACAACCGCATTGGTTCTCGACCTCTCTCCCTTCCCTTTCCATTTCCTTTCCTTCCCACCAATTCCGCCAGTCGCTACATTTGTGAGGACATTAGAGGGGTTTAGCCGCCCGTACTAAGTTATAATCGTACTGTTGCTACAGGCAACGAGCCAATTCTCCATGATAATGCCGCTAGTACAGTCGTGTCCGGAAAATAATTATACCCCTGCACTGCAACTGTGCAATACTACTTTGCTCTCTCCCCATCATCTACCATGGCACCACCACATAGTCCAAGAGAAAAAGAAGACAGGAATCAGCAAATATATACCCAATACAAGCACACTGATATGAGTTATGGCAAAAGAGTTAAAGCTATTGGTGTCTGCAAAGCTTGCAAAGCTACAGTTCAAAAGGTTGCAACTAGAGCTAATACAAGAGGTGAGATGTTACAATCTGGCTAGAGGAGTACTAGTTAGGTGGTTGAAGCAAGGAAAAGTTTTCACATGACTCATAGTTATAAGTCATTGGGTTTTAATTAGACTTACACATATTGACTTGCCTAGAGTCATATAGATTTTGCATATGATTTGCATTGATGGTTATAAGATTAATTATAGATTTGTGATATAACTTACTTGCATTATATGATATTATGACACTTTTGTACTATAACTCCCTTGGAGGTCATGGGGTTTCATATAAGGTATACTTATAACTCATAAGTATTAGATAATTTAGTAGTTAGTGTAGATAGCTTATATAAGTATGAGTTGTCCAGAGTTTTTATGAGTTACAGTTGTGACTCATCAAACTTAATATTAAGAGAGAAGGACTATAAGCTTGCTGACAAGGTTTTTGGCAACCCCTAGTTTTTGGCCATTGTGGACCATATTACTTCATACTTCTATACCTTACTTCATATCTGTTTTTACTATTATATTCATCTAATCAATACTTGTGAGACTACAACTAAACTGGCACTAAAGACTATAGCTGATAGTACTTCAGAGAGAAATGCAGCCAAAAACATTGGAGTTCCTCACTCTACCTTAAATAGTTTATGAAAGGGTACTATCAATACACATGCAGGTTACTCATATTAGCAGCACCTTTCAGCAGGATATGAAGATGATTTATCTGACTGGATAATAGAGTAGGAGGCTCATGGCTATACTCCCTTATATAAGTATCTATAAGAAATAGCTAGTCTTATTTTTCAGGCCTCTGATGATAATAAACCTTTTGGTTAGTGATAGGTTTTCAATTTTCTGAAGGACAACCCAAGTATTACAATTCTATTAGATAAGTCTATTAAGTTCTTACATATCTGCAGTATATAACAAGCAAGAGTCAAGAAGTTTTTCATAAACTTTAAAGCTATTTACCATGATAGACATATACAGCAGGAAGATATATAGAATATGGATGAACATGAGATTACCCTTGGTATTTGCAATAACCTTTAAGTACTCAGTAGAAGTAGAAAATGTCAAACCTGTATTCAATCATGGGAGAATTGGGAATGAGTTTGTAACTGGTACGGATACTAGGTGGTTTTATGTTTGGTTTTATAGTATCGTTTGATACTTGTATTGTTTCGTGTGCTATCGCTTGATACACACATTGTTTTATATTTGGTTTCATAGTATCGTTTGATACTTGTATTGTTTCGTGTGCTATCGCTTGATACGCAAATTGTTTTATGTTTGGTTTCATAGTATCCTTTGATACTTGTATTGTTTCGTGTGCTATTGCTTGATACATATATTGTTTTATGTTTGGTTTCATAGTATTGTTTGATACTTGTATTGTTTCGTGTGCTATCACTTGATACACAAATTGTTTTATGTTTGGTTTCATAGTATCGTTTGATACTTGTATTGTTTCGTGTGCTATCGGTTGATACACACAATGTTTTGCAATATCGCTCATACTGGAGATAAGCGATATGCTGTATTTAAAGACCGCTGATTCCCGCGATGGAAACAGCAGACTTCGACAGACAGTATTCTTAAATATACTTGGTTGAACGGTTACTTCTTTGATCTCCTATTACACCCCGTTCGAAGCCTCCTTTAGCAAGCAGCGCTCGTTTCGTGTTGACCACGAAGCCATCTGCTCCTATCGTACCGATACGTGACTAGGGCCTAGCCCGAACACGTTACATTTTTTTAACCTCAGCAAGTGGTTAAGAAACCTGCAGGGACCTGGTCTGATCAACCTACGAAAAGTCCAATAAGCAAAGCTAGCATCGGGGAGCGGCAGAACCACGAGAAGTTCGGCTCCGCCGAAACGACACGATTGAGTCATTAGAGACTCGGAGTGGGAAGCAGGTCCCACGAGAAGGCCTTACCAAGAAAAGGCAACCTAAGAAACGGATAGGGCCAAAGAGCGATTTTGCGATCGACGAAGCGGAACGACAACTTGCGCGAGACTTGGCCAAGCAGACCTTCAGTGAGTCGACTGACGAATTAGTGAAGGCAGCAACCACCCTTCCTGGGCTATTTCCCACCAGCCCCAGTAAAGGAAAGGGACCGGCGCAACCACCGAAGAAAGACAGCATACCTATCGGGAGACCTAAGAAGGAAGAGGACGAAGAAGAAGGATCAGATCACTCGGTAGCAAGGCAGCCACCGGACGATAACCCAAGCGAAGATCCAGATAGCTCCTCAGACAACAGCTCGGATAACGAAGAATCTGAACACGATATGTCTGAAGGTGAATCCGCTGGGCCGGGCGAACAGGACCTAAAGTCAAACTCCCACTGCCACCGACGTTCTCGGGCGAAAAGGACGACCTAAAACCTGAAGTATTTGACCGGTGGGTCATAACCACTTCACAATACCTTACCCTACATGGAGTGGACAAAACCACGGAGGGAAGCGGAGCGTACTTTGGAAGTTTCTGCACCGGAAAGGCAGAGGAGGCATACCACCAAGCGATGAACCACTATCAGAGTGGGGAAAAAATCCGAGGAACAACCCTGATAAAGTACTTAAGAGAGAGATTCCAATCCTCACGGAACACGGAGGAACTATACAAAAGGTTCAAGGATATCCAGCAAGTACGAAATGGCAAGACAGAAAGAATAACGCTGGTCGCGACGGATCTCTTGATGTATCATGGACGATTGCCTACCGGAACAGTGTCTCAGTATACGCTGAAACAAAGATTGTATGAAGCAATGCATCCCAGACTACGTCAGGAGGTAGAACCCATGGAGGAGGATGATGATTCCTTTGACAAGATAGTAAAGCGGGCCGAACGGAAGGATGCTATCCTGTATGAAACAGGAGTTTAACGAACCCATGTGCCACAGCAAAGGAATGGCAAAAGATCATCATCACGGGACAA
Source organism: Tuber magnatum (assembly GCA_003182015.1). Lineage (NCBI taxonomy): Eukaryota > Fungi > Ascomycota > Pezizomycetes > Pezizales > Tuberaceae > Tuber > Tuber magnatum. The sequence goes on from PYWC01000006.1 coordinate 2,012,380, forward strand.
TACGAGGAAAGATAAACCAAACCGCAAGGATTCCAAGGACAAGAAGGACAAGAAACAGAAACGACGCGAGGAAGGCACATGTTTCGAATGCGGGAAAAAGGGGCACTACGCAAAGGATTGCTATTCCAAAAAAGGAAAAGGAAAGGCCGCTAAGCGAGAGGCTAGCACAAACCACATGGAAGCAACCGAATATGACGAAGTGGAAATTAACTCAGTGGAAATGGAAAGCCTGCGAACGCAACCAACGTTGGCAATCAGGCCCCGTGACGCTCTTGAAGGAACGATTCACATAGAAGGCCACCCAGCAAAGGTACTATTCGACACGGGAACAATCGGCTGCGACATAATTAGCGCCACCTTTATCTCTACCCATGGCATCCCTACAGAGCCTCTACCCCAACCAACAACAGTCAATATGGCTATGAAAGGATCCCGCTCTTCAAGCCACAAGAAATGTGGACTGACCGTAGGAATCAGGAAAAAGAAATGGACAAATCAGGAGATGTTGGTAGGGAACTTGGCAAAGTACGACGCCCTGATTGGAATGCCATTCCTGAAAAGAAATAATGCTCTTATTGGGTGTGAGGATACAGCAGTGGAATTTCCCGCTGACAAACTACGTGTGCTATGCAAACCAACAAGCGGGGAATTCCGAGCCGCTGTGTTAGACACCACCACAAAAACATTGTTGCAAGAATACAAGGATGTATTCCCAGACAAGGTCCCTGAAATGCTGCCCCCAGTGTGTAAGATTAGCCACCACATTCAGCTAAAAGATCCAACTGACCTACGAAACCAACTGACATACTCGATCCCAGAAGCCTACAAGGAAAAACTCATGAACTGGATAAATGAGAAATTACGAAGTGGAGTAATAGTACGACAAGAGGTACCTGGAGCAGCACCTATATTTGTACAACCAAAGTCAGATGGAAGGATCTGCCCCCTGGTGGACCTGAAAGTGAGAAATGATAACACGATCATGGATAGTCTATCGATTCCAAATCAATAGCAGATCCTTAACCGAATAGGGCAAGCGAAATTTAGGAGTAAGATCGATCTAAGCGATGCATACTTCCAAACACGGGTGGACAAGGAGAGTATTAAGTTCAACTCATTCAAAACCCCGTTCGGAGGATTTGTGAGCAAAGTAATGCTCCAAGGAGACATGAATGCAGCAGCAACATTTATGCGAATAATGGAGGACCTCCTAAGCGAATATTTACATCAATTTGTATGGGTATACATTGATGATATTCTCATATTTTCAGACACATCAGAGGAACACGAAAAACACGTACGCCAAGTATGTGATTGGCTCAGAAAAGCAAAATTCTTTGCAAGCAAATGGGAGTCAGTACTTTTTGTGGATAAGCTAGAAGTAGTAGGACACATAGTGGACAACGAGGGAATTCATGCCTCCCCCCAGAAAATATCTTCCATTGCAGGATGGGAGACACCAAAAAACACGAAGGAATTGCAACTATTCCTTGGAATAGTGAATTATGTGGCTCAGTTTCTCCCACACCATGCTACCTTGACGGTACCGCTAACCGACTTAATGGGAAACGCCGAATTCGTATGGCCAACGACCTACCAAACCGCATTCGATATGGTCCGAAAGCGAATTATCGATCACCATGTCATGCGACCAATAGACATACGAAACAAGGAACCAGTTCAGTTGGTTACAGATGCCTCAGATTTAGGAGTTGGAGCATGGGTGGGACAGGGACCCACTTATGAGATGGCACGACCAGCCGTGTTACACATCAGAAAGTTCACCAAGGCTCAGATGAACTATGGGACTACTGATAAAGAGGTCTTAGTGAGGGTGGAAGCGCTTAACCGGTTCCACAATGTACTAATGGGAAATTCCTTTACAATAGTTACAGACCACCAACCCTTGACACACCTATGAACGGCAAAAGTCCCAAGCAGAAAGCAAGTGAGATGGCTAAGTGCCTTGGGAAAATACGACGCGAAAATAGTCTACGCACCAGGAAGCAGGAACTATTTAGCTGATGCTCTTTCCCGGGTATATGAGGGAGAATCAGACTTGAATCCACTCTATGTCCATGATTATACGAAGGAATCAGGTGACATCTTGGATAATATGGTCTACGAGCAAGAATCAAACAGAATGGAGCCCACGCATGAGTTCTCCCTACTTCCCCTCCTTTCTCCTATACTGAGTACCGCAACGAGGCCCCTGTACCCCCTGAAAGCCCCTGCTCAATCACTGCAGGAAACGATTGGGGTGACCAGTATACCCTGCGAAATATACCACCGGAAGAACTCCAACATAGCATCTTACAGTACTCACACTGTTACGTGGATCATTACCCATATCATCAAACTGAGATCAAATTCACGAACAACTATCCTAGACGACGGGGAAAATCGACCCCTTACCCGCTTAGTGAAGGACCAAGCCTCCCAAGTACAGAAATCGACCTGAGCCCTTCGCAGTCGCCCAAAATAAATGACTGGGAATGGCAACAAAGGATCGGCGGAAGACCAACTAGTACGGGAGAAGGGCCGTCCACCCTCGCCCAGCCAATGCCCTGATCTTATACAATTCCGGCACTGCCAAACCTGGAAGCCCCGGCATTCCAAATGCTGGAGCCAGAAACAATAGAAAACCTTGCGGCTGAGACAATAGCAGCTTTCCGAATGCCAGGACCTGATAGCCCACCACCGATTAGACAAGCGGAAAGGCTTGAAAGGCTTACCAATGAGACAATAGTCTCAGTAATGCCTCCGACGATGACAGAATACCGGCGCGGGCTATATGATGTCTTGGAAGACAACGAGGAGGAAGACCTATCTGAGACAACCAGAGGAAGCGAGATAGAAGACGAACGCGACACCTTACAAACAGTCAATGAAATGATCGGAACCTTCCGAGCACACATGGTAGCAGCATACCGGAAAGAACCAATTTGGAAGAAGGTAAAAGAGAATGTGGACTCTACAGGAGACTTGTCCTCTTACAAGGTTGCAAACGGAATGCTATACGCAAAAACCAGATACTGGGAAGACTACCTGTAAGTCCCGAAAGACCCCACATACGGAAATATGACGTTAAGAGAATATGTCATTAGTGAAATTCACAACAAAGGCCACCACAGTGCTGAACGAAACTTACGGTATGCAACGGAGTACCTATTTTGGCCTGAAATGTGGAAAGACTTTAGAGCGTATGTAACCTAGTGCCACACATGCCAGGTAAATAAGGAGCCTACAAAATTGCCAGAAGGAAAGGCTCAGACAATTAGCCTGCTGTGGGAAATCTTCAAATCAATAGCCATTCACTTTGTGGGACCATTCCACAATTCATGAGGATACGACACGATCCTGGTTGTGATGGATAGGTTTTCCGCATTCGTGTGGCTTATACCTACAACGAAGCAAGCAACAGCAATAACAACCTGGGAACCTCAGTGCAACAAAATATTTACAACCCATGGCTACCCAACATCTCTAGTAAGTGATGCGGACCCACAATTTGAGTCACATGTGTGGAGACAGCAGTGTCGATCGTTAGGCATTGAGCACATCAAGGCGGCACCAGGCCATCATGAAAGGAATGGACAGGTTGAAAGAAAAATTTGAGAATTGAAGGCAGCTCTCCGAAACCTAGTCAACGCCAGACAAAACAATTGGTTTGATGCCATACCAGAGACAGCAGCATACCTGAATGCAGGATGGTCAGAAACTCTCGGCATGTCACCATATAAAGGCGTTTTTGGAAAGAATTCCCGCTACTTCCCCTAGCGAACTTCAAGAACTCCGCAGTACCGGCTGCCGACCAATTGTTAAACAAGCACTAAGCAATCTGGAACGCGGCATTCAATGCGATTAAATGGGCACGATTTAGAAGCACGAGAACGGCAGCGAAACAAGGCAGACACCATACACCGATAGGAAAGGGTAATCTTTTACTGGTATATAGAAGTTTATTCGCAACGGAGTCGGGATGCAGTACAAAATTGCAACCGTGCTGGCGTGGACCATTCAAGACAATCGGTTACGATGAGCATATACGAATTGACACGGTAGAGGTTGATGGCAGAATGTACAGAAACCTAGAAGCGACATTCCACACATCTCCTGTAAAAAGATATCTCACTAATGACGATACCTCCTTCCCTGGAAGGAGCCACACAAAACCAGCTCTGGTCGTGGTTAACAAGAAGCCGGAATGGGAAGTAGAGACGATACGAGACCATAGAAGATGATATGACCATGACCAATTCCTAGGGAAATGGGTGGGGTACCTGGAAACAGAAAATAGCTGGGAACCCCTTGAAGGATTGGAAAATGCGATGGAAGCGGTTAATTAATAGTGGGAAGACAACAAACTGGAGGACGAGCTACCCCCTATGATAAACCAGGTGACGGTGGCGTGGAGCCCAACCCTACCAGAAATCCAACACCTGTGCCCAGACACGGACCAAGGGATACAGGATGGATTTTGGTCAGCCCACTGCGAGAGCAATTTCGAAAGCAGCGAAGATGAAAATCGGGTAATGAAAGATGAAGCAGCATACCTAGCCCGGCTGGCCGAGGCGGAGTACTGGCAATAGCAAAAGGAAAAAACACTCCATCCAACAGCCTTACGATGTCAAACGATGAGCAAGTGCCTCGGAGACAGCGCCATCAGCCAATGGGACTGTTGGTGAACTGTGATATTATCACTAGACGATACCTTACACACCGACTATTCATACACATCTGCAACAAATGCTTAGAAACAACAACAGAATCGAAAGGACGAATGTGGGGAAAATCAGTGACAGATGTTTTCCGCTTTGGTAGCGGGTGCTACCTGAGCACAGAAAAATGTGCTAGTTGCATGGAGACGGAAGAAACCGAATTTAAGCAGCACCCTCTTTCCCCTGAAGACCTAAGCGAGGCCGACACCTAAGCGTGGCCAACACCTAAGCAAGGTCACCACAGAAACATAAATACCACCCACCATCCCTCTAACACGCTAAAGAAAGCAGACCAAACTACCAGACCTCCAAACCTTTACCCTCTTACAAATTTATCCTTATGCAAAAGAAACAAAATGTCAAGCTACGAAGAAGTCAGCATAAAGGGACAAGACCTCATTTTGGGATACCTGCTATACCGCGAGACCATTCCAGAAAGCGCATACTGGAAGATATTCTACATTGACCACTGCGAGGATTGCGGTCAAATCGATGTTGAGACAGAGGAACGGGAAGACTGGATAGTACGGAACTTTGTGGACCTGCCACGCTACTGGGGGTCAGGTTGCTTTGTGCGCAGAGCGCCATGCGGGGAGTGTTTGGAAAGATGGTTGGAAGATGGGGATTGGATGTTACAGGATGACATGAGATTGTTGCAGGATAGCGATGACGATAAGGATAGGTCCTAAGCGGACTTTCAGAAGAAAAGCGGAATTAGCGGCTATTAGGATTTATTAAGTTGTTTTATTTGATGAAATTGTTATTTTATTTTGGGAGTGTAACCGGTACGGATACTAGGTTGTTTTATGTNGGTATACATTGATGATATTCTCATATTTTCAGACACATCAGAGGAACACGAAAAACACGTACGCCAAGTATGTGATTGGCTCAGAAAAGCAAAATTCTTTGCAAGCAAATGGGAGTCAGTACTTTTTGTGGATAAGCTAGAAGTAGTAGGACACATAGTGGACAACGAGGGAATTCATGCCTCCCCCCAGAAAATATCTTCCATTGCAGGATGGGAGACACCAAAAAACACGAAGGAATTGCAACTATTCCTTGGAATAGTGAATTATGTGGCTCAGTTTCTCCCACACCATGCTACCTTGACGGTACCGCTAACCGACTTAATGGGAAACGCCGAATTCGTATGGCCAACGACCTACCAAACCGCATTCGATATGGTCCGAAAGCGAATTATCGATCACCATGTCATGCGACCAATAGACATACGAAACAAGGAACCAGTTCAGTTGGTTACAGATGCCTCAGATTTAGGAGTTGGAGCATGGGTGGGACAGGGACCCACTTATGAGATGGCACGACCAGCCGTGTTACACATCAGAAAGTTCACCAAGGCTCAGATGAACTATGGGACTACTGATAAAGAGGTCTTAGTGAGGGTGGAAGCGCTTAACCGGTTCCACAATGTACTAATGGGAAATTCCTTTACAATAGTTACAGACCACCAACCCTTGACACACCTATGAACGGCAAAAGTCCCAAGCAGAAAGCAAGTGAGATGGCTAAGTGCCTTGGGAAAATACGACGCGAAAATAGTCTACGCACCAGGAAGCAGGAACTATTTAGCTGATGCACTTTCCCGGGTATATGAGGGAGAATCAGACTTGAATCCACTCTATGTCCATGATTATACGAAGGAATCAGGTGACATCTTGGATAATATGGTCTACGAGCAAGAATCAAACAGAATGGAGCCCACGCATGAGTTCTCCCTACTTCCCCTCCTTTCTCCTATACTGAGTACCGCAACGAGGCCCCTGTACCCCCTGAAAGCCCCTGCTCAATCACTGCAGGAAACGATTGGGGTGACCAGTATACCCTGCGAAATATACCACCGGAAGAACTCCAACATAGCATCTTACAGTACTCACACTGTTACGTGGATCATTACCCATATCATCAAACTGAGATCAAATTCACGAACAACTATCCTAGACGACGGGGAAAATCGACCCCTTACCCGCTTAGTGAAGGACCAAGCCTCCCAAGTACAGAAATCGACCTGAGCCCTTCGCAGTCGCCCAAAATAAATGACTGGGAATGGCAACAAAGGATCGGCGGAAGACCAACTAGTACGGGAGAAGGGCCGTCCACCCTCGCCCAGCCAATGCCCTGATCTTATACAATTCCGGCACTGCCAAACCTGGAAGCCCCGGCATTCCAAATGCTGGAGCCAGAAACAATAGAAAACCTTGCGGCTGAGACAATAGCAGCTTTCCGAATGCCAGGACCTGATAGCCCACCACCGATTAGACAAGCGGAAAGGCTTGAAAGGCTTACCAATGAGACAATAGTCTCAGTAATGCCTCCGACGATGACAGAATACCGGCGCGGGCTATATGATGTCTTGGAAGACAACGAGGAGGAAGACCTAACTGAGACAACCAGAGGAAGCGAGATAGAAGACGAACGCGACACCTTACAAACAGTCAATGAAATGATCGGAACCTTCCGAGCACACATGGTAGCAGCATACCGGAAAGAACCAATTTGGAAGAAGGTAAAAGAGAATGTGGACTCTACAGGAGACTTGTCCTCTTACAAGGTTGCAAACGGAATGCTATACGCAAAAACCAGATACTGGGAAGACTACCTGTAAGTCCCGAAAGACCCCACATACGGAAATATGACGTTAAGAGAATATGTCATTAGTGAAATTCACAACAAAGGCCACCACAGTGCTGAACGAAACTTACGGTATGCAACGGAGTACCTATTTTGGCCTGAAATGTGGAAAGACTTTAGAGCGTATGTAACCTAGTGCCACACATGCCAGGTAAATAAGGAGCCTACAAAATTGCCAGAAGGAAAGGCTCAGACAATTAGCCTGCTGTGGGAAATCTTCAAATCAATAGCCATTCACTTTGTGGGACCATTCCACAATTCATGAGGATACGACACGATCCTGGTTGTGATGGATAGGTTTTCCGCATTCGTGTGGCTTATACCTACAACGAAGCAAGCAACAGCAATAACAACCTGGGAACCTCAGTGCAACAAAATATTTACAACCCATGGCTACCCAACATCTCTAGTAAGTGATGCGGACCCACAATTTGAGTCACATGTGTGGAGACAGCAGTGTCGATCGTTAGGCATTGAGCACATCAAGGCGGCACCAGGCCATCATGAAAGGAATGGACAGGTTGAAAGAAAAATTTGAGAATTGAAGGCAGCTCTCCGAAACCTAGTCAACGCCAGACAAAACAATTGGTTTGATGCCATACCAGAGACAGCAGCATACCTGAATGCAGGATGGTCAGAAACTCTCGGCATGTCACCATATAAAGGCGTTTTTGGAAAGAATTCCCGCTACTTCCCCTAGCGAACTTCAAGAACTCCGCAGTACCGGCTGCCGACCAATTGTTAAACAAGCACTAAGCAATCTGGAACGCGGCATTCAATGCGATTAAATGGGCACGATTTAGAAGCACGAGAACGGCAGCGAAACAAGGCAGACACCATACACCGATAGGAAAGGGTAATCTTTTACTGGTATATAGAAGTTTATTCGCAACGGAGTCGGGATGCAGTACAAAATTGCAACCGTGCTGGCGTGGACCATTCAAGACAATCGGTTACGATGAGCATATACGAATTGACACGGTAGAGGTTGATGGCAGAATGTACAGAAACCTAGAAGCGACATTCCACACATCTCCTGTAAAAAGATATCTCACTAATGACGATACCTCCTTCCCTGGAAGGAGCCACACAAAACCAGCTCTGGTCGTGGTTAACAAGAAGCCGGAATGGGAAGTAGAGACGATACGAGACCATAGAAGATGATATGACCATGACCAATTCCTAGGGAAATGGGTGGGGTACCTGGAAACAGAAAATAGCTGGGAACCCCTTGAAGGATTGGAAAATGCGATGGAAGCGGTTAATTAATAGTGGGAAGACAACAAACTGGAGGACGAGCTACCCCCTATGATAAACCAGGTGACGGTGGCGTGGAGCCCAACCCTACCAGAAATCCAACACCTGTGCCCAGACACGGACCAAGGGATACAGGATGGATTTTGGTCAGCCCACTGCGAGAGCAATTTCGAAAGCAGCGAAGATGAAAATCGGGTAATGAAAGATGAAGCAGCATACCTAGCCCGGCTGGCCGAGGCGGAGTACTGGCAATAGCAAAAGGAAAAAACACTCCATCCAACAGCCTTACGATGTCAAACGATGAGCAAGTGCCTCGGAGACAGCGCCATCAGCCAATGGGACTGTTGGTGAACTGTGATATTATCCCTAGACGATACCTTACACACCGACTATTCATACACATCTGCAACAAATGCTTAGAAACAACAACAGAATCGATGGGACGAATGTGGGGAAGATCAGTGTCAGATGTTTTCCGCTTTGGTAGCGGGTGCTACCTGAGCACAGAAAAATGTGCTAGTTGCATGGAGACGGAAGAAACCGAATTTAAGCAGCACCCTCTTTCCCCTGAAGACCTAAGCGAGGCCGACACCTAAGCGTGGCCAACACCTAAGCAAGGTCACCACAGAAACATAAATACCACCCACCATCCCTCTAACACGCTAAAGAAAGCAGACCAAACTACCAGACCTCCAAACCTTTACCCTCTTACAAATTTATCCTTATGCAAAAGAAACAAAATGTCAAGCTACGAAGAAGTCAGCATAAAGGGACAAGACCTCATTTTGGGATACCTGCTATACCGCGAGACCATTCCAGAAAGCGCATACTGGAAGATATTCTACATTGACCACTGCGAGGATTGCGGTCAAATCGATGTTGAGACAGAGGAACGGGAAGACTGGATAGTACGGAACTTTGTGGACCTGCCACGCTACTGGGGGTCAGGTTGCTTTGTGCGCAGAGCGCCATGCGGGGAGTGTTTGGAAAGATGGTTGGAAGATGGGGATTGGATGTTACAGGATGACATGAGATTGTTGCAGGATAGCGATGACGATAAGGATAGGTCCTAAGCGGACTTTCAGAAGAAAAGCGGAATTAGCGGCTATTAGGATTTATTAAGTTGTTTTATTTGATGAAATTGTTATTTTATTTTGGGAGTGTAACCGGTACGGATACTAGGTTGTTTTATGTTTGGTTTTATAGTATTGTTTGACACTTGTATTGTTTCGTGTGCTATCGCTTGATACACACATTGTTTTATGTTTGGTTTCATGGTATTGTTTGATATGTGAATTGTTTCGTGTGCTATCGGTTAATACATACCTTGTTTTGCAATATTGCTCATACTGGAGATAAGCGATATGCTGTATTTAAAGACCGCTGATTCCCACGATGGAAACAGCAGACTTCGACAGACAGTATTTTTAAAATATACTTTGTTGAACGGTTACTTCTTGATCACCTATTACACCCTGTTCGAAGCCTCTTTTGGCAAGCAGCGCTCACTTTGTGTTGATCACGAAGCCATCTGCTCCTATCATACCGCTACGTGACTAGGGCCTGGCCCGAACACATTACAGAGTTTCTATACTAGATTGTATTAGTACCTCTGGTCAATTGATATGCCTCCTTATTATATTGAAAGGCAAAGCAGTACAAACTGTACAGTTTATTGCGAAATAAGATTCTGGATTGGTTAATAGCAACCTTCTCTAAAAGCTAGACTACAAACTATATTGGTTTCCACTAGCTGTACAAAATCTTCCTAATAGGAATAGAACATCAGGATCCTAGTAGAAAACTAAGTCAGAGACTTGGTCTGTTCATACTGTATAGGTATGGTAGTCATGTCACAATTGAGTTTATATGGAAATGTAGCTAAAAAAATATTAATCTTCTCTTTCTTCTAATACATTCTAGTGATATCCTTCAGTCTTTTGACCTTGCGATCTTTTCTATAGTGGGTGACATCTAAAGACAACACCAAGTGGGATGCCAAGGTGGATACCAAGAGGGATGTAACAGGGGATGCCTTGGCAAAATTCGAGTAGTTAAATATAGTAAACAAGTTTAATCAACATCTTCATCACAGCTTAGAGTTAACTCTCACTTCAGGGATTAGGTCCAGGGGCTTTAGCTCAGGTACCTAATACTCAGATCTGGAAATATTACTGCCAGACTCAGTTTATTATAAATACCTATAGTACAGAGGAGGTATATAGTTCCAAAAACTAAAGAAATCTTGTTTCTAAATGAGATAAATCTCAAAGATGAGTCAATATGACTGGAGTCTAATATTCTTTTAATATATTTTTGATATATTTTTATTATATTTACCATCTTTTGTATTTACATTTCTCCTCATACTCTGATCTATCTGATTTATAATAATAATATGATAGTATTATATTTGATATATAATATAATATCAGATCTAAAAATATACCGCAGCAATTTAAACCCAAATCCTACATACTAGAACAGAACTGAGTACCACGAAGTCCCCCATTGAATCCCTTTTGGCATTCCCTTTGGCATCCCACTTGGTATTGTCTTTAGACAGCCTGGTAGGTGGTATGATCTCTTATTCGAGTACTGTCTCACTGTAAGGCCATATCTTCCACAATAGAAACCGAGGCCTCTTCTTATCTAGTTGTTACACTGGGTGTTGGTCAGGATTCATTGTTGTGATGAAAGATTTATTGGGGTAGAGGCAGTGTAAGTGGTGGTGGTGGTAGTGGGAGCAGGAGTGGATAGTCAATTTTTTCAGTAGCTCTGGAAGTCTGTCAGGAGGAGGAGGAGGAATGTTTCTTGTTACTCATGCAGGCCGGGATATTGTTGTCCAACTTCTTTAACAAATTAGTCTAAGTAGTTAGAGTCTTTAGAGGGTTGGTAATGGTGGTCAAGGTGTCTTTTATTTCAGGGCTGAGGTCTCGGTAAAGTGGTCCTCACTGAGTGTAACGGGGCTACCACTAGGAAGGTGAATCCCAAGGTTGCAACCGCACTGAACAACTTCAAACTTATCGCCAAAAGTTCACACAGATGTAGGAGTAAAGCAAATGGTATAACGTAATATTGCTAAGCCTGACACTTCACTCAATTAAGGTCTCAAGAGCATTGATTGTTGGAGTAGGAGAGTTCTCACATAGACTTTCAGGTAGTTTTATCTTACGCCAGAAACTCCCCCATGAGTTTATTCCCACTGTTCAAGGACACCCTTCTCCACTAAGGGTGGTCCAACAGGTCTCCTGGCACACTCTTTGGGCATGCATGTGTCGACATACTCTAGTCGGCGTTCACATTATGCAGTTATCATTTCTGCGGTGCATTTCCATTTTGCCTGCTGGAGTGAAAACTTCTTTGCATCTGTATCTTGCCAGTGGCTAACAGTCAAGACACCTGATGAACTGGACTATCTATGATATCCTTCCCATATGTATTGGTCTCTACGCGATCCCAGAAGCTACCATGAGCGATTTACCTATCTATGATTTATGCGTCTTAGGCTTCCGGAGCCTTCTGTAGGATATGGTGGTCGGGGAGTGGTCCAATGGGTGCTACCCATGACCACTACCTCGGGTCCATTTTACCTGTTGTAGGAATCATGCTTCTAGTATCGCTGGACTTCTCTTACAGAGCCTATGGCACTGGGGACACTTTCGGGCTTGGTAGATGTAAAACTCTCGCGGTCGCCCTGGCACCACCGGGGACTACCTTTGGGACCCTCATGGTTAACTCCTATTAACTGCATCAGTTTTGGTCCATTTTACTCCGAACAACTTGGAGGAGGTACTCCACCTTCCACCCCATGCCCCCTTGTATATCCTGCGAACAGCCTACGGTCAACTGGATGGCAGCGATGCATACTGTGTTGTAAGCAGGTCTGCAAAGATTCCACTTTGCTAGACTGCACACAACTACGCAACCATTTACCCATAACGTCCGGACCTCAAGGCGGGGCCTGAGGGGTATGATAGGAATAATGTCTCCAATTTACAGCTTCTTCGGAGGTGTGTAGCTCGCCCGATAGTATCTCCTGGAACCCTAGGTTCCCACACTCTGCATGGCTTCGGGTGACAAACATTCCGGTCAGTCTTCATGAACACCGCGAGGGACTTCATATTGAAAGGTAGGGTAGCTCAGAACTTTTGGCAGGGCAACCCAAGCCCCATGGTAGGGCAACCAGGTTCTGAGAGTAGGGTAATCTTGTCCGGCAGACAAGATGAACTTTTCCTGTTACCATGTCTATTCTGTTGCCAGAGATAGACACTTTTGACCTTTTGCCAGTTACCTGGCCTAGGTGAGCAACTGCCCCTTCACAGGTCCCTAAGCATGCTGACACCGCTCCGGGTGTATCCAGGTACCTAGGTACCCCGTCAGCCAATTCTTTTCATTGCGGAGCCCGGGCTATTGCATCTCCGTAGGTCCAGTACTTACTTGCCTGCTGGTTCCTACCAGTTCGCCTCCTGACTGCCTGTATGGGTGTAGGTTCCGACTACCATACCTCATGTATGCAGGGTTGTTATATCACTCCCCTCTTCTCTACAGTCCATCCTGGACTATTAACGTCATCTCTTATTTCCCCAACTCGATTCCCCCCAGACATTATGTTTCTTGGGCTTGGATGGATATCTTCAGGGGAAATCCAGAACAGCCTATAAGCCTGTCCCTTCTAGCATTTCATAGGGCTCCCACAAATGCTGCTCAGTGCCGTAGCCTTCCCATGAAACCAAGTACTGGACAAAGCGCGACAGGAACCTTGCCTTTGCTCCACTATACTATCGACTGTTCACAACAGCTTCAATAACATAACTAGGCTCATTGTCCACAAGTTCAGAGGTAGGGACTTCCTTGACCCTACCTGATCCCAGATTCTTCCGATATGGTTCTCGCAATGTAACATTGAAACCCGGGGGGATGGTCTATCTGTTGGGTAGTTGGAGTTCATATGCTTGGGTATGCACCTGGCGTTTGACCAGAAAAGGGCCAAACATCCAGTAGTCTAGGTTCTCTATTGGACGCTTTGTGCGGATGTTCTTTCGCTTTGATATCACATGGTTAGCTTTCTTTGCCTGCCTAGCGGCCACATCCTACAAGGTAATATAGTCCGGTGATGGTAGCTTTTTCTGATCGTGCCATTTCCATTGCCTTTCCTGTACCCGTTGCATCATTTCTCGAATCTCTTGCTACGTTCCTTCCTATTCCTGAACCAAGGGCTGACTGCTAGGATGTATCCCTTGATTGCCAGACATGACACGGGACCAGTTTGTCTGTGGGTTCAACCCATAATTGATTTCAAACGGTGCCAACCTAGTGGATTACGATATTGAGGTGTTGTACACATACTCAGCAAGCAGTTGTAGTGAAACCCAATAACCCTGTTGGTAGCAGCAGTAGCTATGCCAGTACTGCTCCAGTGTCCGATTAACCCTCTTAGTTTGCCCAACAGTCTCAGGGTAGAATGTAGTCAAAACATTTAGTTTCACTTGCAATAAGGGCATTAGACTCATCCAGAGCTTGGATGTGAATTGGCTATCTTGGTTGGGGATGATTGACTCTGGGAGTCCATGATGCCAGCAAACTTTCTGCAGGAATATCAAGGCGAGCTCCTTAATCGGTACCTCAGTAGTCACGGGTATCAAGTATGCCATTTTCGAGAATTTGTCCACAATGACCCAGATCTTGGTATACCCTTCTGACTCTGGCAGTGCTACAATGAAGTTCATTGAAATAGCTGTCCAAGACCACATAGGAATATCAATAGATTCTAGCAGACCAAACTTCTTGTACCCAATGGACTTATATCTTTAGCATACATAACATGTTCGCATATAGTCGGTAGTGTGCACGCCCATTTTAGGCCAATAGAAGTTGGCCCTAACCCTGCCAATGGTTTTGTAAGTCCCGAAGTGTCCCGTGATTAGTGTTCATTATGGGGTGGGGCGTGACGGGTTTTCCATTTTCTGCCCCGCCCTCAACATGGCTGGGGGTCAATTTCATGTCTCGCCCCCCACCCGGACTTCCACAGGGCCCTACATGGGCTGCTGGGCAGGGTGGGGACTTTTTTTTCCCCACTTATTATCCAGGCAGGGCCCCGTTCTGAAATTCCCCTTGTCCTAACCGCGCGGGGCCCTGTGTTCCTTGATGGCTGATCACTAGTGACTAGCTCAAAATCCGTTTATTGCCCTATCCGATGTATCATGACCACTATTATATACAATTGAGCATATGCCTCCCGGCATTTGATCCTTAGAGGGTATCACTTTCCCCCCATGATTTTCCGCGTATTGTTTTGGGCGTAGAGCTCTGAGTGCATACTTTTGAGCTTATAGTTTTGTGCGTATTATTTTGAGCATATGGTTTTAGGCATATGGTTTTGGGTGCATGGTTTTGGGCATATGGTTTTGGGTGTATGAGTGAATGACTACCTCACGAACTTGGATAGATCTAGTTTTATTTATATTACTCTGCACATATACATAGGACAAAATGAGAAACAACTGTCTACACGTTCAAGTTTTCACATGATTTCTGCCACTACTCTGGCATCATGCTAAATTCCCACAACCGTTTTCCAGTCTTCTCCACATATACATCATGTACTACCTGATGTGTAAAGTGGACTACACTATAGTGATACCCTGCGAAAGATCCTATATAATACTCCACCGTATACGAGTGCATGAAAATAATGGAACCTAGATGGTACATGTTAGTCACACATGTAGTTGAAGAGATGACAGAACGGTCTATAGTACCGGGAGGACAATCAGTCTTAACTCTAAGCTCTGGGAAGCAGGCATCGCCTTCTTTAAAATCTCCCAATACAACAATGGCACACGATCCATGGCATACGTCTTCCACATCCTAGTGGTTATTGGTATTCACATTGATGACCAGTGAACGCGAAGTCCATATCCCAACTGCTTTATCAATATTGTCTGCTCTTCCATCGTAAATGGTCCCATAGACAGCCTTGTATTTAGAATACTCTTCAGGTAGAAAAGCATGAAATAAAGCCTCCACAGTTTGAGTCAATGGGGGAAGCTTTTGGGCAAATACCCTCAGTACTTCAATGGCCAGTTTCGACTTATATGATGACGATGGTCCCGGCCCGAGTTTGATATCCTTCGTTCGCTTTTCCATTCTTGGTGCGAACAAGCAGTGTCCAATAATACAGCCCTTCGTTCTTAAAGTTCCTTCAGGATTAAGCTTGTTGCTCGTGTTTTCTTCTGGAGAGCCGAAGGTTGTGGCATCTTTCATATAGTCATTGGCGGCATCAGTATCTCGAACATCTGGTATCACGCACAGTCCATAGCACTCTCGTGAACCCATTGCACCGTGCCAGGTATGATCTGCTGCTAAATTCCTGGAAGCAACATATTCGTGGACTGCTGGTTCAATTTGAGGTAATAGCCAGCTGGCCATTTTGTTCCCGGCTTTTATTACATATGGGATGTCATGCCTAATCATAGTTTAACCACTGTATAAGCCTATTTACAGCCATAAGTATAATTACTTACCTGTCCCTTATAATCACAACGTTGTCCGTGACGCGCTGCAATTTTAGCTCATTTTCCTCCTCAAAGTTTTCTGCTAAGTTGGAGTTCAGCTGACATTTAGGCCTTGAAAGAATTGTGTCCAGGACATCGAAACCAGCACATCGATGATATGTTACATCATACCTGGGCTTAATCAACATCTGGCGAATATTCCGTTTAATGCTGTATAACATCTTGCCAGTGAGCCGTAGGATAGGTAGCCAGGGACCTAATACAATTGATAAAGGGATCAGTATATACTTTCAATATATAGAACTTTATTAAATGCTTGTAGATAATATCTTACGTTTGGCCATGCCAGAATTCAGAATGTGCTTGCCCTTGTCGACGTTAAGAGTCTCCTGAACCTGCTTATCATTTCTTCGGTGTTCCCACTTCCATTTCTGCCTCACAACCTCCTTTTCCTTCACTTTTGATAACCTGCCTACAGTCTTTTTCTTGAACCACCCAAACTCGCTCAAAGTAAGCTTCCTTCCCACTCAAAGCAGGATAGAATAAAGGGAGTTTGATATAGAACAATGGCTATGGTATATCTAGGGGGTAGTGTAGAGGGCCTCCGCATCACATTCTCGTGCTCGTGTGCTGTTCGCCGCCATGTAGGCGAGTGCTCGTAATTGCCTTTATAGGGAAGGGCAGAGTAGGGGAATAGAGGAACAGGGGAATAGGGGAATAGGGGAATAGGGGAATAGGGGGAATAGGGGAATAGAAACCATTGTGCAAGGGTAGTTGCGCGAACAGGTCACATGTTGAAACTGTAGCAACTAACCCGGGTAGGTTTGTATTACCTACATCATTTCTGGAGTCTGGTTTTTCTACTGCGATTTCATTCTAATAGCATTTACAATTTTTCAGCGTATCATTTTCTAGGCGTATGAGTTTGTGCATATGGACTATACATATAATTTTGGGCGTATTTCTGCAGGTATAACCCCTATGGCACACCTAAACGTAATTTTAGGCATATGATTATTAGCGTATAATTTCGTGCTTATTACTCTGTACATGATTGCAAGCATATGATTCTATACCCATAGCACTCCCAACCGTATAAATCATGATCATGATTTTATATCATTGACTTGATGTTTACTGCTCTATTAATACATATATATCCCTAATTGTGCATATTGCTGTTGGTGGGTATAGCTCAGGGTCAATAAAACTATATATGAAGCCTAATTAATTACCCTTAATCGAATTCTGTGAATGCAGGAACTTTTCTTAGCAGGTTTTAACCTAGTTTAATCTGGACCTCTACTTTGCTTTATCACCTGTTCCAGCGCGCTTCCTTGTTGTAACTCTAATCCCAGTACCGCCCCCCTGTCCTCTTCTCCGGGCCACCTGTAGCACCATAGAAGCTGACTCGGGAGCTTCCGGATAAACATCCACCTCAGAGATAACTTCCTGCTGGCTCATTGGATCTATACTGGCAACATTTGTGTAATCCACTCTGTCATTTTCAAGATCACTAACTCTTCCCGCAGTCTCAGGCTCTTCCCCCTGGGATTCTTCCTCAGTATTGGACCCAAGATACATGTTCACCGTGCTGTCCCAGATTCCATAGTCATCCCCTGACTCTTCCGAGCCTGTTAATTGCTCGCCACTATCTTGATCTTAATCTGGTGAAGGGCATGCATATTGAGATTGAACCAAGCCACTATGAGGCAAGATGGGCCTTGGCTCTTTTCCAAATGCCTGTCTTTCATCCTGATCAACAAAAGACCATGCGGTGTCTTTTTTTTGTCACTCGTCATCCTCAGAGATACAGTTGTAACCCTCCTCATCACTCAGGTCCCGCCTATCTACCCAACCACGGTATTCCTCAATTGCTGCCATTTCTTCCAACCTTCCTGCCTCCCGTTCGCGGTCATAATTTGCTAGCTCTCGTCGTAATTCTTTGTGCTCATATGATTTCTCAAGCATTGAGGCCCTGATTGTACTGCTTTTCAATCGGGATCGGCAATACAGAACCACATCTCTTGCTCTGCTAAATATCCATTCAACACCAACACTGCCTCCTTGGACTGCGAGAATATCCTTAGCCATCGGGGCTAAATTGGGGAATCTCCCAGCATTAACCTTCCACCACTGCAGTATGTTTGCCTCATAAAAGATCCCGGTTGGATTTGTGTCAGGCATGGAGTCCGAGGCTCCAGTGGCTGGCTCCGGAGGTTTAACCTCAGACTCCGATTCGATATACGTGAGTGCCTAGTTGACTACAATAGTTCTTGATCTCGATCCATGAAGATGCTTTGATTGACTGTTAAGACCGCTCCATAGAATTGGCATATCAGGACACTGGGCATTCATTGGTGCGTAGTGAAGATCATAATATGCAATAAACCGCTTTTCATATGACTTCTCATAATCTGTCTCACCAGCAGCATCATCCAAATCCCATTCACGAAATAGGTTTAGTTTGGAATATGGGTTGAGACAAGGTTCAATGCTGGACAGAAGGCCTCTTGGGTTTTCAGTTTTACTGTAATAAACTGCTGCCTTTAGTTTTGCTCTCAGCAAACCTTCATGAATGTCAACCTTCCACTGCATCCGCTTGCATTCCAACTTTGCGATTTGTGATTCTAAATGATCAAAGATGTTTTGATAGACTTGGACTACACGAGGAATCGTAACTCTGGGTGTTTTTGATATCCATAAGGTCCAAAACTGGATAGGCTGAAGTACTTCCAAGATGTACTCAACCTACTTCCATTCTTCTGGCGTGGACAACAGTGGCGCGAAATCCGGATAAGTTTGTAACTAATCCTTCGTGAATTTACACAACCGCACAGATCTCTCCAACATATTTAGAGTCGAGTTCCATCGTGTTTTGACATCGCAAATGAGCATAGTTGGGATCTCCACCCTGTTGTTCTGTATCTCAAGGAAGTGCTCCTGGCGCTGAGGTGAAGCTCTGATAGCAATACTCATTTTCTGATGCTAATGTACATACAACCTGATTAGCCTTCCCCATTCCACGACTCTGGTATAGTATTTAGGAACATTTCAGATGAATTAGATATCGTCTTTCTCTGAAGCTCCAGGATTCATTATCTGATTCATATCCTTTCTTTTGCACCGCAGGGTTTTTAATTTGGGCATATGAATCTGTGGGTATGTGTGCGTATGCGCTGATATGTGTAGCTCATAGTTTGTGAAACCGTTACGAGTGTATGGGGTCTTGGATATTACCTTTTCTATTGTCTTGTGAAAGCCATTATTCAACCTCACAACCTTATCGATATAATCCGCCTTAAACCCAGAGGGCATATGACCATCCTTTGATTTCACCTTGATAGAACTCATAAATGCGGCAAGAATAAGGGGAATAACATGGGCCATACATGGAATATGGTTTTCTATCAAAGACCATTCAATTGATAGTGAACTTAAGATGTTGTTTAAGGCGGCTGTCAGGGCTTTGTTGTTACTAGCACTATCGGTGGTGAAACCAAGAATTCTATCCTGAATCCCGTATTCAGTAAGGATCTTATTAATGATTACTGCCATATTGGCACCCATGTGATAACCCTTTATTTGCTCAAACCCAATTAGCACTTCCTCTATCTGCCAGTTATCTGAGACCCAATAGGCCACAAGTGCCAGAAATGTGAGTTTGTTTGGTGAAGTTCATGCATCCGCGGCCAGGGAGATCCTTCCATCAACTGGCAAACCAGTTTGAATCTCGTCCACCGTAGAGTTACCGAGCCGTTTTAAATGTCTTGTCAGCATAGTTGGGCTTGGGATTTCAATGCCTGGATGAATATATTTGAAGGCTCAGCTGAAGGTAAGGTTGTTTGAGCAATTAAACGCGAGATTTGTAGCAAGGAAGGCCTTTAGGAAGTATTCTTCGAAAAGGTGCTGTTTGAACTCCATTGCTGTTACTAGATCAATTATCCTGCGCCGATTTCCAGTTTTTGTTCCTTTTTGCAATAGTGTAAGGACATCTGTGCCAGGTGAACTTATGGTGTCAAATCTGGTAAACTTTCTGGACCTCTAGCATGCTGAGGATTTGTTGTGATCGTGTATCGAGCTGGTGCCTGTGCTGCTTGGGTGAGTGAGAACCTTCCTGCAAATGATGCACACCACCCGTGGTCTACCAATGGCATGGCCTGAGTGGTTGGTGCATTGGTAAAATTATTTCCACACATCTGTGCCTCGAAGATCAGAGTTCCATCTGACCTCCTTCTTGCCAGCACATTTTGCGGTATATGCCCCAAATCCTGCTGTCTCTTTCTACCACTCCCTTCAGCTCTCATGATATTCTTCTGCATAGAGATAAAAGTTTCCAAATATCTCAAATGAATTTGCATCACTTGTTACTAAAGCCAGAGCTGGTAAGTGGAGCATGTTCCGAGCATGATCTTGGTTTCCAGGTGGCAGTGAAACAGAATCTGGGTGCAAAGGTCTTGTAGAACTTGAAAAAGGTGCTCGAGAGGTGCTAACCGAAGATCTTGGGGTTGGTGTTACCAGGCCATCGCTCGCGTATGGACTGGATTTGACTGATAGTAGAGATAGAGACGGAGACTGGTCCCTGGTTGGACTTTCGTATACACGTAGAAAGGAAGTACGGCTTCTTACACTGCCGCCATAGTTGGCCAGTTGACTGCCATGGTTGGAGGGTAGGCTGCCAGCTGTAGAGGATTCGGGTTGTGAAGACATCTTGAGTATCAGGGTCGCAGTATCGCTTGATGATTGGTGGCTTTTGAGAGCTGGTCTAACTGAAGTCTTTCAGTTGTAATGTCTTCTACAAAAAATATGTTGAGATTCAGGCAATGAGCTGTTATAAGATACTGTCTGAGCTACTATCTAAGAAACTCACCTAGCAGTATTCTGTTATTCTATTTCTTTCCCTGCATATGTATCTTTCTGTATTAATTGTTCATGGGATTTCGTACATATGACTTGTGCATATGACTTTTGTGTGTATGGTTTTTGACAGTATAATTTGTGCGTATGAGTTGTGTGTATGTTCACACTTGAATTCGTTTGCAAATATTATGGTATGGAGCTCAGCAGGAACTACACGGATTGAGTTGGATATTGGTTGATAAACTATAAATGAGCTTTAAGCTTATCCTAGTCTCAATCTGGAGCTGTGGTCAAAACGCACTGCTAAGGGGCATATAATCCACCATAATTCTATTAGAGCATTTAGCCGAATTTACTAATCCCATGTGAGCACTCCCATACAATGCCTTCACTCTTACATGGCAACCTAATTTTACAATCAGATCTGCCAGCCAGAATTCTCTGGGGCTCTCGTAATGATTCACAGCAATTCCAATGGCAAGGAGTTGGTGCTGAAATATAGTATTCTGTCGCTCTTGTTTTCCACGTGATCAAGTGTGATTCATGGTTGTAGCTTTTGTATATAAATACTGGGTTATCTAATAAGATTGCCCATTACTTAGCTGCCATTCCCCATGAACTTACAAGACTGCTATACTGAACCTATTTTTATCCACTCTTTTTTCTGTATCCGTAGAGACAATGACTACCGCGCCAATGGAGCAGGCACCAATTCAGGAGTTTCAGACCTTGATGTTAGGTCCGAACGAACCAAGGGACCTTTACCGCATCTCCTTTGACAGGAAGACTGTTGACTTCTGTTTCTGTATGCCATTACTGCATTCCATCCGAGACTCATACCCATATTACTCGCACTAAAAAGCTAATAGTGAGATATACACAAACCTGGGGCTAATAGCCGGTCACTAAGGATTGCACGATGATACCGGTTAATGCTGTGTGGATTCGAGTGGGCAAACAGAGGCAAACAGTCAAACTGGTTACAGGCAGGAAGATAGCGCGAATGTTGGAACTTAGAATACTGGAATCCCAGGTCATCATACAAGCACTTGATTTGGGTTATGAGATTGAGGGCCAAGTCTCAAGCTTGGAAATCTTTTGGCAGTGTTATTCCAACCACTGTGTAAAGGGAAAAATGACCTGGTGCTTGGTTCCAGAATCAGGTTCAGAATAATATCTTCATTCACGCTTTTGTAAATTTACACAAATGATGTTCTTTGTACTTTCCCGAACTTGATATAGATTAGTCCAATCCATAAGTGGTTGGTCTTAACAGCAGCTTCCAGCATGCTGGATTGCTGATTATTCCGTTGTTATCCCATTCAAGAGTTTATCTGCTGTTCTCAAGTATCTTCCCACTGGTGACTACCAACCGTTCTATAGTATTTCTTTATTCCAAACTTCTTTTCCGACTACAACAGCACCACGATTCTATATCCCTCCGTATTCAATCTCACCCATTCAAATCATGGAGGGTATTGAGAACCACATCGTTACTGGAACCAACCCACTAGGGTACACCGAACCCGATTCTATTCTACTTCCATGGCTTTGTGCAATGGTTGGTGTTGGGACCGACCATAACTTTGTTGAGACGAAGGACCTCCCCTAGAGCTCTCTGGACAACCTCAGCGACATTGGACCAACCCCGTTTTCACATTCTTATCTCTACTCAGTTGCCTGGGGTCATAAAAAGTTACGATTCTTTTGTAAGTCAACTATCCAACGATGCTCACACCTTGCACCTTGTTCATGATACTATGCGGCAGGTGTGGTAGACTTTCCAAAGGCTGGAATGCATACTCCAGTATTGGGGAGGACGTATTGGTTGGGAACCAAAATCCAGGAGGACAAGTCTGAGAATGTGGAGCTACAGAGCAAGGAGATGGCATTGGGATTCTTGGATTGTGATGATGCAGAGCACGATGGGATTCTTGTTACTCGAAAGGCAGGAATCTACATTCATGCTACAGTCGGTTGAATGAAAATGATGCGCAGTAGAAGTACGAGTAGTAGGGTCATTATAGCTGTCGTTCATTGTGCAATTGTAGATTCCAATTTGGATTCAGAGATAGAATTCTATCCGGCGGAGCGCCTAGACTAGCTTGTCTACAGAAATACGCAGCCTCATCTTGCTCGTTTGTATTCTGTAATTACACTAGTAATAAGGAAATGTTAGATTTGAATAGTACCTTGGTGCTTGTAAATTTAGTATGAATTGGGTCATATAGTTTCGGGCATGTGGTTTTGGGCATATATCTTTGTACGTATGTCGTTGTGCGTATGTCTTTGGGTGTACGTCTTTGGGCGTATGGCTTAGAGTGTATGAATATGGGCGTATGGTTTTGGGCGTATGGATTTTGGCCTATGTAGTTGGCTACAGCGTATATAATGAGATATTACTCTGTGAGTATAAACTATAGCAGCTGTGGATACAACACATTATACGGCAAAAGCAGCTTCATGCAATGCGCCTATTATTATCTACAAAAGGTAATTTGGAACAGGCTGCGGGTATAAGGGGCTAAAGTACAAGACATAGGGGGGGCCCTCTTGAGTGAGGCACGGGGAATGGGCGAAGAGGAAGGCAGGGGGAACGGGCAACCAGGAAGGCAAGGGACGAACAAAGAGGAAAAAGGAGGACCAAATCACAAATGAAAAAGATGATTCCTGGGGCTCCTGTTTCACATGCGTTATGAATCGCATGTTGGCCATGTTGAGGAGCATAGGTCGGTCCATCTCGCGGTCGATCTCATCCATCTCTTCAAGGTTAATTCCTTGCTCCGCAGCGTCTTCCCTTGCGGCGGCCTCAAGATCAACAATGAGACGAGCGTTGCCAGCTAGAAACTGCTTCCTCTTGGTAACAATATGAGTGAGACTGTCTTGCTGGTCTTCCGGGCTTGAAAAGAAGTCCTTGGGGGTCATAGCCCGCCCAAGCAGGTGCTCTCCAATCTCCTGCGTGCTGGTGCGGAATCGATTCTCGTCCGAATCCCACTGTTCCATCATGTCGATGTCCCTGTTCTGGGACTTAATAAATGTCCAAGGTGGTGCTTCCTCCTCCTCCCCCCCCTTGGTGCTGAAATATAGTATTCTGTCGCTCTTGTTTTCCACGTGATCAAGTGTGATTCATGGTTGTAGCTTTTGTATATAAATACTGGGTTATCTAATAAGATTGCCCATTACTTAGCTGCCATTCCCCATGAACTTACAAGACTGCTATACTGAACCTATTTTTATCCACTCTTTTTTCTGTATCCGTAGAGACAATGACTACCGCGCCAATGGAGCAGGCACCAATTCAGGAGTTTCAGACCTTGATGTTAGGTCCGAACGAACCAAGGGACCTTTACCGCATCTCCTTTGACAGGAAGACTGTTGACTTCTGTTTCTGTATGCCATTACTGCATTCCATCCGAGACTCATACCCATATTACTCGCACTAAAAAGCTAATAGTGAGATATACACAAACCTGGGGCTAATAGCCGGTCACTAAGGATTGCACGATGATACCGGTTAATGCTGTGTGGATTCGAGTGGGCAAACAGAGGCAAACAGTCAAACTGGTTACAGGCAGGAAGATAGCGCGAATGTTGGAACTTAGAATACTGGAATCCCAGGTCATCATACAAGCACTTGATTTGGGTTATGAGATTGAGGGCCAAGTCTCAAGCTTGGAAATCTTTTGGCAGTGTTATTCCAACCACTGTGTAAAGGGAAAAATGACCTGGTGCTTGGTTCCAGAATCAGGTTCAGAATAATATCTTCATTCACGCTTTTGTAAATTTACACAAATGATGTTCTTTGTACTTTCCCGAACTTGATATAGATTAGTCCAATCCATAAGTGGTTGGTCTTAACAGCAGCTTCCAGCATGCTGGATTGCTGATTATTCCGTTGTTATCCCATTCAAGAGTTTATCNTTGTACCTTCCGGGAAACGTTTGGGGAGGCCACGGGGGAGCCGGGGGGGGTAGGAACTTCAATTGGGATTGGTGGGTCAGTAAGACGCAAACCGCATTCATTGAACTGGTTTAGATAGTATTGCCACTAATCTGCCAGGATCGCTTAGCGTTCCTGCTCTAGGATTTCGTTTTCCGCCACTACCATCTCTTGGTCTACCACAGCGTTGGCATTGTCACTAAGAGCAAGGTAGTCCGGAAAGCTCCGCAGAAACACTTGGCGTTGCTTCAGATAATTTCCTCTATTTGCAGGGGCATGTTCGCAGGCAGTCTCAAGCAGAGTAAGATCCACTCGGTGCTCATTCTGGCGGATGTTTTCCAGGTTTGACAAGTGACCCAAAGCTCCTGCTGGAAGCGGTCTCCACTTGTATGCAGACGGCATTGAGGTGTGTTCTATTTTCTTGTTAGCCTGTGCGTATGATTTATGCTTATGATTTTTGCATCTGATTTGTGCATATGATTAGTACATACCTGTGCGCATGATTTTGGAAAAATAATTTGAGCGCAAAATGGCTTTAGGAAGTTGGGGAGCGGAGAAAGTGATAAAGTGGTGGGATAGAGTGGATGGGGGGTGGGTGTGGTAGAATTGGTATGCGTAGAGTGGGAGCAGAGGCGGCGCGGTGGAAGGTATTTTTTAGCACGTTTCTTTGCTAATCAAGTGTGGTGCGAGTTAGGTGACGGCTAATTTGTCTGGTGTTAGAGGGTTTTGAGGGGAAAGCTGCAGTTTATCTCGTATTATAAAGGGAAAAGAGAAGGTGTAGGTTGTTGAAAACTTGAAAACCTCTGGAAATGGAAATGCATCCGAAGCCAACCCTGCCCCACTAACAAAACACCCCGGCAAATAAATTGTAAGTACAATTACCCTAAAGCCACAGCTAATTGCTTATACTATGGTATCATAGGTAGATAAATTAACGCTGAAGTGGACTGTTTGTTCGACCTAGGTTAAATCACGTTTTGAAATAACCAATATTGGTAAGTGCTGCCTACTGACATCATTTAATAATTATGATTGTACGCTTGATACTCCAAGAGGAATGATATAATATCTTTGTACACATGCAACCTTTTATAAACAATTTTCAAGGCAATTATATGTGAAAAGCATAGAACAATGTTTGTCTCAACAATTATTCGGTTACAGTCTTACTCAAAGTTGTCAAATGTACAATTCAATAGTATATGGCTCTGCCCACTTTGTACGGTAACATTGTTCCGGTCAGACATCATCATTCATGAATCAAAATACGCCTAAGCTACGGGGAACTTGATTTGTCGGACTAGGTAGCTTGGTAGGTAGTGAGTATGAATCCCCCTGGGTATATCTTCCAGCCTCCCTCTCTTCTGACAAACTTCTTCCTTCAGCCAATACTAATATCACTACTTGTTTGTTTGAGAAACGCTAGAAGGCGTATGCAAACAAATACATACGCACACTTATGTACGCATACGCACAGATTTAGGACATACGCATATACACTTACTCGTAGCCACAAGTCACCTTGCCCTACCAACACCAATCACACACTCTCACTCTGAGTAAAAACCATAACATTCTCGACAAGAACCTCCTCACCCGCCTCCTCATCCACCCTCCTCACCTACCTCCTCCTCACTCACCTCTGACATTCACCTTTAACTCTCTACCCAAAAAAAGAAAAAAGTCCCCAAAACCCGCTCCCAACCAACAAAAAACCAAAAAACCAAAAAGCCAAAAAGCCAAGAAAAATTTCCCGATGCCTCCGAAAAGCAAAGCAAATAAAGGCATCTTGGGATCGAAGGAGGGTGGCAATTGGGGGCCTCCAGCCAGGCATCTGTGCAAGAAGAAAGCCGGCGCAGTTGTGAATGGAGTGCGGCACCCTGCACGATACCCCGTGGGAAGGTTGGCGATGGCTCAAATTAGCAAGTATCGCCGCGATAGGGGATACCTGATCCCAAAAGCCCTGTTTTACCATCTCTGCCAGGAAATTGTCTCCAACCTCCCTCTAAAACAGTGGTTGCATTGGCAAAGGTCGGCTGTTGAATGCCTGCAGGTGGCGGCGGAGGAACACCTGGTCATGAACATGGCTCGTAAGTTGAGCTACGAGTCCTATCCTAACAAGTTTATATGATTTACTAATTCTTCATTGCCGGTGCCCGGGGCGTGGCGCACACTAGTCGGGTTACCCTTCTGGTCTCGGACCTGAGGTTGGTGGACGACGTTTTGAACATCATCTATGGGAAGCCTGATCGGGTGACTCGGGAGGAGCAGGGGCGGCATAAGAACACACTGGCCGGTCCTTCCAGCCCCCCCCCCCTCCCAATGACGACAACGATAATAATGACAACAACGACGATTAGCCTCGTCCTAGTGGGCGTCAGGGCTTCCTGGGGAAAGCACAGGACATGGGGGGAAATGGTGGTAAAGCCGGTGACAGTGATGACAGTGACGACGGTGATGGCGGTGGCAATAATGGGGGAGGAAATGATGGCGATGCGTATGGGGATGGGGATGAGAATGAGAATGATAGGGATAGGGGTCAGGATGGGGATGGCGGGGGCGACAGTGGTGAGGCTTTGCCTTGTGGTCGAGGAGGGCCGTCCGGTGCCCGTGGTCTAACCCAGGGTGGGGGTAACAATACCCCCAGACATACAACCGGCAGGAGGAGTAATACCACCCTCTTGGGCCCTACTCATAGGATGAGCTGGAGTGCAGGAGGGTCTTGGAGTGGGTAGTGGTCAGGGAGTCTGAGATTGGAAGGAGGGAAGCTGGGATTGGTAGAGTGGGGGCAAGTGGGATTGGTGGAGTGGGATTGGTGCTGGGCCTGATGGGATTGGTGGAGCGGGGGTTAGTGGAATAGGTGGAGTGGGATTGGTGCTGAGGCTCATGGGATTGGTGGGCTTTGGGCCCACCTAGGGATTATCTCCCTGGTGTTTCTTTTCTTTGGTGGGTGTTTTTAGTTTCATGGCCATCGTGGCCGCTTTAGCAAAATGTGCAGTAGTACATGATTTCTACCTGTTTTGTATCACTAATCCAAACATTTCTATTCGTACTAGTTTTCACTCTATTTGCATGATCATGGTCCTAGTTGATAAATACTCATCTCCGACATTACTGTGAGCTACGCGATCAATAACCCAATGTAGCAGGGAAGATTATCTAGAGTGCGTATGATTTTGAGAACCATTGTGTGCAAAACTACAGAGGTTATGATTTTGTGTGTATGATAGTGCTGTGCGTATAATAGCGCGGTGCATATGATAGTACTGTGTGTTTGATAGCACTGTGCGTATGAATACACTGTGCATATGATAGCACTGTGTGTATGATATACTGTGGGATTTTTAGTATACCCGTTATGTAAATGGTCCTGTGCATATCCTGAAATTGGGCATCTGATCTCCCCAGGGTGGCTACGGCTCACCATAAGCAATAAAATTGGAGCTACAGCAAAGACTAATTTGGACCTGAATGGGGAATAGCAAAAAAATGCAGGGCCCCGTCTATGGATAATTAATAGACGAGGCCCCATCCAGGGCCATAAACAGGGTGGAGACCTGAATGGGGACAGGGGCAGGGGATGAATAAAAAAAGGCCCCGCCCGAAGCCATAGGCCGGGACAGGGCGGGCAATGGGGGCAGGACCCTTGAGGTTTCGGGGACCCGGATGCCCTGTAATGAACACTATGTAATGACGCATAAAGAAATCCCATCAACTTTAACTGAATATCGTGGAAAGCACAATCAGTGCGCCAAGTGGGAACAAACAGGTCACTTCTGGAGAAGATGTACCGTGGCGTCCCCAGTTATTAGTTCATCCAAACAGGGTTGTGGGTAGAAATGGTCAGCCCAGGTAAGCAAGCCCTTGGGTACAGACAAGCGGCTAAAGCATATCAGAATGCCATCTCTGGCCCCCTTGTCGCAAATACTTGAAGTCCGACAGGCATTACCTCAGAACATGGAGGTTGATGCTGACACCTCGGTATAGGTGAGACCCTATTCTGCTAATTGTATAACCTTACTAACCCGTATCCACAGACCTATGAGAGATGGATAGAAAGGAACTGCAGAAGTGGCTCTGGGGATAGGTAAGTACCCCTCTACCTCATGAACAACCCTGATACTGACTACGCACAGGTGGTGTGGGCAGATAGATGGTGTGGGTTTTGGGCAGTGGACTGGGCTATCTCTCCCTGGTTGGGTTTCTGGTTATTTCCGTTGTTCTAGTTATACGTATTTCTTTCAGGATTTCTTTAGCTAGATGGGCAAGCTATAGGAAACTATTTCGGTTGACGCTGGGTGAGGTCTTGCAGGAGGAGATGCTCAACATTGGGGAAGCAAGCATGCTGCACTTGGAACCAGTCCGATGGTGGACCTCTACCCATCTCAGGGAAAATTGTTACATCTAGTACAGGGGGAAGTGGTTCAGGCTGGACTTGATCAAATGAACAGTGTTATTGCCAAGTTTACCTGAGAAGTGTTTAGCACCCGAAATCATGCTGGCATGATAGCGAATACCCTAGCTATTGATGAAACGAATCCCACTCCCTTAACATTTACTGACCTGTTATGGCCGCTCTTCTGTTCAAAGGCCAGAGGTCAAAATTTGTAATACAGGATAACTAAGTCCCTAAGACATGGGAAGAGGCAGAAGCGTGACAACTTGCCTCATTATACCAAGTCTATCCACCTATGGGTAAAGTTAGACTGGAAGATTGGAGCTAGACAGGTAAGCGTGGAAGCACTCCTACTACTCGATAGTGTAGGTATTGGGCCAGTACTTAGTAGCCGATAGGTTAAGCAGACTCAGGCACCTTGTGTACGGCGAAAGGTACCTGTGCCAATAAGTGACGCAAGCGGTAATGACATTCCTGGATCAGGTCTATACTATACCAAATTATTGGAGATGAGAATAGACGACCACCATGATGAGATGCGCTTTGAAGTCGCAGATATGCCCGACACCAAGGTGGATTGATACGTACCCATGTCTTGGTTGAAGGACCATAACCCGGACATAGACTGGAAGACAGTACCATTAACCTGGCGCTCAGATATCAGCAAGGCTAACCGCCTAGCTGAGCAGGAGGGGTTAGTGTTCATAACCGATGAAGAGTACCTAGCTGAAGACAGTAGTAATGTGTACCTGTTGAGAATTGTGCAATCCTCCGATAAGGAAGATGCCGACAATATGGTTAAGCTACTCCCTGAGTATAAGCACTAAGGGGATATCCGCAGTCAAGAACAGGTCGAGGGGCTACCGCAGCACTCGAAATATGACTACACAATCAAGTTACAACCTCGGACTCAAGCACCATTTGGGCCTGTCTATCGGTTCTCGGAACAGGAGCTTAAGGTGGTCCGTGAATATCTCCATGAAATACTATAAACGAGAAAGCTACAGTGATCCAGTTTCTCGGCAGCATGCCCTATTCTCTTCATGCCAAAACCAGATGGTACATTAAGACTGGTAATAGATTACTGACAGCTGAACAAAATCACGGTTAAGAGTGAGTATCCTCTACTGTTGACGAAGGAACTGCAAGATAGGTTGGGAAAAGCCACTGTGTTCATTAAGTCGGACTTGAAGAATGGCTACTACCTTCTGAGGATGGCAGAAGATGAGGAATGGAAGACGGCCTTCCGGTGCAGATATGGACTGTATGAATACACGGTCATGCCGTTTAGGTTGTGTAATGCCCCGGCAACTTTCCAAAGCATGATAAATGACGTCTTTTGGGATCTCATGGATGAAGGAGTCATTGCATACATGGATAACATCCTGATCTACTCCGAAACTATGGAAGAACATGTCACAATTGTGAGACACATGATGGAGAAATTGCGGAAAGCCAGACTATGCACAAGCATAAAAAAGTTCAGTTTCTACCAATAGGACGTTCAATTCCGCGGATACAAGATCTCTGATATGGGGATTGCTATGTGGTCGGAGAAGGTGCAAACAATCAGACAAGGGCACCCCTGACATGTGTCGTCAACGCTCAAAGCTTTATGGCCTTTGCCAACCTCTGCCGTCAGTTCATAGAAGATTCGAGCAAGATAGTAAAAACCCTGATGGACTTGACAAACAAGATTGTCTGATGGGAGTGGAGACCTGCTTGTGGGCAGGCCTTCAATTATTTGAAGAAGGTGTTGACGTCCAAACCTATCCTAGCACATTTTGACCCTGAATGGCCAACCTGGCTGGAAACCGATGCTAGTGACTTTGCATTAGGAGCCATCCTCTCCCAGTTCTATGAAGATGAGAGATGGCATCCAGTGGCCTATCATAGGCGAAAGTTCCACCCAGTGGAGATTAATTACAATGTCTATGACAAGGAAATAACTGCCATCGTGGCAGTATTAAAGGAATGGGGTGATCGGCTGCACTCAGTAACGGACCGGTTGGTGATCGATATGGATCATAAGAATTGGGAGTACTTTAATGGTACCAAGGTCCTTAACCAAAGGCAGCACTGCTGGGTTGAGTTCCTGCAACTGTTTAACTTGAAGGTGGTTTACCGCGAAGGGCAGTTCAATGAGAAGCCCGATGCTTTGTCATGGTGTAGGAACTACCGCCCTGCAGGGGGGAGTGATTTTCCACCGCAGTTGTTTTCTCACCCCGGACAGTGGGTTGGGGGCCAGAAACTAGATATCTTGTGACCACAGGTGTTGCAGGTGTGCCAAGGATTTCCGCTATAGTCTTTCTTTTTGATTCAACTGCAGGTAGCGATAACAGAAGACCAGGAGTATTTAAGAATCCTGAAGGTACCGACAGCCAGTGACAAGGAGCTCGAACGACATTTCACGGTGGAAAGCGGCTTACTCCGGTACATGAACAGGTGGTATGTTCCTAAGGGTCAGAACCTGAAGCAGACAATCATGAAGGCTAAACATGACTCACGGAGTGCGGGACACTTCAGGACTTACAAAACTATTGGTAGGGTTAGGGCTAACTTCTATTGGCCTAAGATGGACAAGCACATCACAGACTATGTGAGAACATGTGGTGTGTACCAAAGGAATAAGTCCATCAGGAATAAGAAGTGTGGTCTACTGGAACCTATTGATATTGCTATGCAGCCATGGACAGGAATTTCAAGGGACTTTATTGCCGCACTGCCCGAGTGCGAAGGGTATACCAAGATCGGGGTCATTGTGGACAAATTCTCGAAAATGGCACACCTCATACCCTGACCACTGAGGTACCGATCAAGGAGCTTGCCTTGATATTCCTGAAGGAAGTTTGGCCCATTCCCGAACTCCCAGAGTCAATCATCTCCGACCGAGATAGCCAATTGACATCCAAGTTCGGGATGAGTCTGATGCACCTGTTGCAAGTAAAACTAAATGTTTTGACTGCATTCCACCTTGAGCCTGGTAGGCAAACCAAGAGGGTTAATTAGACACTGGAGCAGTACTTGAGTAGCTACTGTTTCTACCAACAGGATGACTGGGTTTTACTACTACCGCTTGTGGGGTATGCATACAATACCTAGACATCGGAATCCACCAGGTTGTTACCATTCGAGATCGATTACGGGTTTAATCTAGCAAGAAAACTGGTCGGGTATAGTGTCTGATAATTGCAGAATATACCCCAGCAGTGAGCTCTTGGTTAAAGAATAGGAAGGAACCTGGCATGAGATTCGAGAAACAATAAAAGAGGCACACGAGAGAAGAAGGAAATAGTACGATCAGAAAAGGCTGCCATCACCAGACTATGTTACAGGGGAGTATGTGGCCGCTGGGCGGGCAAAGAGAGTCGACTGTGTGATATTGAACTGAAAGGGCATCCACATAAAGGGTCCAATGGAGAAGCTGGACCACCGGATGTTTGGACCTTTTGTGATCAAATGTCGGGTAGGTACCCAAGCCTACGAACTCCAACTACCCACCAGATAGAGCATCCACCCATTTTTCAATGTCATGTAGCTCGAACCCTACCATAAAGATCCGGGATCAGGTAGGGTCCAGGGGGTCCCTACCCTGGAACTTGTGGACAACGAGCTAAGTTATGTTATCGAAGCTGTTGTGGACATGCAATGGTAGCGTGGAGGTAAGGCGAAGTTCCCGTCGCGCTTCATCCAGTACCAGGTTTCATGGGAAGGCTGTGGAGCTGAGGAGAACTCATGGGAGCCATATGAGATACTAGAAGGGACAGGCATACAGGCCATTGTGGATTTCTACCAAAGGTATGGATCCAAGCCCAGGAACCATAGGGTCTTAGGGGAATTGAGTCAGGGAAATAAGAGACGACGCTAATGGTCCAGGACGGACCTTAGAGAAGAGGGGAGTGACGTAATGACCCATCAGACATGAGCTATGGCAGTTGGAACCTAGACCCATACAGGTAGGCAGGAGGCGCACTGGTAGGAACGGGCAGGCAAGAAAGAGCTTGACTTATGGGAACGCGATAGCCCAGGCCCCGAGAAAAACAGAATTAGCTGGCCAGGTACTTAGGTACTGGGATATACCCTGGAGCAGTGTCCGTATACTTAGGGACCTCGGAAGGGGCAGTTACTCAGCTAGATCGAGTAACTGGGGAAAGGTCAGAAGTGTCTCTCTCTGGCGACGGAATAGACAGAGTAGCAGGGAAAAGTCATCTGGTCCACCAGACAAGGTTACCCTACCCTCAGGATCATGTTGCCCTGCCATGAGTCTTGGGTTACCCGGTCTAAAGTCCTGAGTTACCCTACATTTCAATACAAAGTCCCTCATAGAGTTCAGGAAAACTGATGAGAAGGTTTGTCACGCAAAGCCATACATAATACTAGAATCTAGGGTTCTGGGTGATGTTATTGGGTCAGCAATGCAGCTCCGAAGAAGCTGGAAATTGGAGACCCTATTCCTATCGTACCCCTGCGGCCCAGCCTCGAGGCCCGGACGTCATGGGCAAACGGTTGCGTGGTTAAGTGCAGTCTAGCAAACAGGAATCTTTGCAGGCCTGCTTGCAACACCGTATACGTCACTGCCATCCGGTCGACCGCAGGCTGTTCGCAGGATATACAAGAGGGCATAGGGTAGAAGGTGCAGTGCCTCCTCCAAGTTGTTCGAAGTAAAATGGACTGAAACTGATGGAGTTAACAGGTGTTAGCCATGGGGGTCCCAAAGGTAGTCCCAGGTGGTGCTAGGGCGACCGGGAGGGTTTTACACCTACCAAGCCTGAAAGTGGCCCCGATGGCATAGGCTCTGAAAGGCAAGTGCAGAGACACTAAAAGCATCATTCCTACCACAGGTAAGGTGGATCCGCGGTAGTGGCTGTGGGTAGCGCCCATTGGATCACTCCCAGACCAGCGTATCCTATGGAAGACCCGAGAAGCCCGAGAATCATAAGTAGTAGATAGATAAACTGCTCACGGTAGCTTCCAGGGCCAGGTAGAGATCAATGCATATAGGAAGGATGTCATAGATAATCTAGTCCATCTGGTGTCTTGACTGTTGGCCACTGGCAAGAGACCAATGTGAAGAACCTTTCACCCCGGTGGGCAAAATGAAAATGCAGCGCAAGAATGATAACAACATAAGGTGAATGCTGACTAGAGTGTGTCGACACATGCATGCCCCAAGGGTGTGCCAGGAGACGTCTCAGACCACACTTAATAGAGAAGAGTATGCTCGAACAGTTGGAGTAAACTGATAGGGGAGTTTCTGGCATAAGATAAAACTACCTGAACGTCTATACGAGAACTCTTCTACTCTACCAATCAATCCTCCCGAGACCTTGGTTGAGTACAGTGTCAGGCTTAATGATATTAAGTTTTCCTCTTTACTTTACTATTACATCTGTGTTTGAACTTTTGGCGATAAGTTTGAAGTTGTTCGGTACAGTCGCAACCTTGGGATACATCTTCCTAGGGGTGCCCGCATTATATCCTGTTTATCAATAACTCTGTCTCTTCTTTCGCGCCCAATACCTAAGTGCTTAAGGCTCCTACTATACCACTCGATTATGAGAGTATATATGCAACGTTGTTACATAGATGAAGAGTAAAGTTGTAAAGTTATAGGTAAGAAGATACAATGATGATAGCATGACGAGCTCATCCTCCTAGGTCCCAGAAACCCCTTCTACATTCACTCTTCAAGTCAATGCTAACCCGGTGACTTATAGTTATAAGTTACCCATAAAGGTCATATACCCGAACCACATCACTGTAACGGGGGCACCCCTAGGAAGATGGATCCCAGGGTTGCGACCGCGCCAAACAACTGCAAACTTATCGCCAAAAGTTCACACAGATGTAACAGTAAAGTAGACGGTAAAACTTAATATCGTTAAGCCTGATGCTTCACTCAATTAAGGTCTCGAGAGGATTGATTGTTGGAGTAGGAGAGTTCTCGCATAGACTTTCAGGTAGTTTTATCTTATGCCAGAAACTCACCCATCAGTTTACTCCAACTATTTGAGTACACCCTTCTCCGCTAAGGGTGGTCCGACACATCTCCTGGCACACCCTTCGGGCATGCATGTGCCAACACACTCTAGTCGGCGTTCACCTTATGCGGTTATCGTTGCTGCGGTGCATTTCCATTTTGCCCGCGGGAGTGAAAGCTTCTGCGCATCGGTGTCCAGCCAGTGGCTAACAGTCAAGACACCTCATGAACTGAACTAGCTATGACACACTTGCCATATGCATTGATCTCTACTTGAGTACGCAGGCTACCGTGAGCGGTTTATCTAGTTACTCTTTCACGGGTCGCGGGCTTCAGGTGTCTTCCGCAGGGCGCGATAGTCCGGGAGTGATCCAATGGGCACTACCCATAACCACTACCTCAGATCTACCTTTCCTGTGGTACGAATCATGCTTTTCGTGTCTCTGCACTTCCCTTTCAGAGGCTATAGTGTTAGGAGCATGTTCGGGCTTAGTGGGTGAAAAACTCTGCCAGTCGCCCCCGCACTACCCGGGACTATCTTCGGGACCCTCACGGTTAACACCCGTTAACTCCGTCAGTTCTGGTCTGTTTTACTCCGGACAACTTGGAGGAGGTACTCCACCTTCCACCCTATGCCCCCTTGTATATCCCGCGAACACCTTACGGTTGACAGGACGGCAGCGACGTATACGGTGTTGCAAGCATGTCTCCAAAGATTCCTCTTTGGTAGACTGCACACAACTACACAACCGTTTGCCCATGACGTCCGGGCCTCAAGGCGGGGCCGGAGGGGTATGATGGGAATAGTGTCTTCAATTTACAGCTTCCTCGAAGGTACGTAACTTGCCCAATAGCATCCCCCGGAACCCCCAGATTCCAGTATCATGCATGGCTGCGCGTGACAAACCTTGCAGTCAATTTTCCTGAACTCCCCAAGGGACGTCGTATTGAAAGGTAGGGTAACTCAGGACTCTGGGCAGGGTATCCTGATCCCGGGAGTAGGGTAACCTTGTCCAGCAGACAAGTTAACTTTTCCCTGTTACCCTACCTATCCCGTCGCCGGTGATAGACCTTTCTGACCTGTCTTCAGTTACCCGGCGTAGCTGAGCAACTGCCCCTTCATAAGTCTCTAAGTACGCTGACCAGCCAATTCCCTTCATTCTCGGAGCCCAGGCCATCGGGGCTCCATAGGTCAAGTACTTACTTGCCTGCCGGTTCCTATCAGTTCGTCTCCTGGCTACCTGTATGGGTATAGGTTCCGTTTGCCATAGGTCATGTATGCTGGGTCGTTGCATCATTCCCCTCTTCTCTACGGTCCGTCCCGGACTGTTAGCGTCGTCTCTTATTCCCACGACTCAATTCCCCCCAGACCCTATGGTCCCTGGGCTTGGGGGATATCTTTGGTGGAAATCCCGAATGGCCTGCAAGCCTGTCCCTTCTAGCATCCCATAGGGCTCCCATGAGTTCTCCGCAGCCCTATAGCCTTCCCATGAAACCAGGTACTGCACAAAGCGCGACGGAAACTTCGCCTTCACTCCTCCGTACCATCGGCTGTCCACAACAGCTTTAATAACATAACTGGGCTCATTGTCTATAAGTTCCAGGGATGGGGCTTCCTTTACCCTACCTGCTTCCAGATCCTCGTGATCGGGTTCGAGCAACGTGACATTGAAAACAGGGTGGATGCTCCATCTGGTGGGCAATTGGAGTTCATAAGCTCGGTTGCCCACCCGACGTTTGACCACAAAAAGCCCAAACATCCGGTGGTCCAGCTTCTCCATTAGCCGCTTCTTGCGGGTGTTTTTCCGGTTCAACATCACGCGGTGCGCTTTCTTTGCCCACCCAGCAGCCACATCCTCCCGGGTTACGTAGTCCGGTGATGGCAACCTTTTCTGGTCATGCCATTTCCGTTGCCTTGCTTGTGCCCGTTGGATCGTTTCTCGAACCTCTGCCCAGGTTCCTTCCTATTCCTTAACTAAGAGCCCACTACTAGGGTG
The DNA here is from genome assembly GCA_003182015.1 of Tuber magnatum. Lineage (NCBI taxonomy): Eukaryota > Fungi > Ascomycota > Pezizomycetes > Pezizales > Tuberaceae > Tuber > Tuber magnatum. The sequence continues at coordinate 2,049,699 of PYWC01000006.1, forward strand.
TATTCCCTCGTTATCAGACACGATACCCGACCAGTTTGTCCTTGGGTTAAACCCATAGTTGATCTCAAAAGGTGACAACCTGGTGGATTCCGAGGTCGCGGTGTTGTACGCCTACTCCGCAAGGGGTAACAGCGAAACCCAATCATCGTGTTGGTAGGAACAGTAACTACGCAAGTACTGCTCCAGTGTTTGATTAACCCTCTAAGACTGCCAATAAGTCTCAGGGTGGAATGCAGTCGAAACGTTTAGTTTCACTTGCAACAAGTGCATTAGACTCATCCAGAACTTGGATGTGAATCGGCTATCGCGGTCGGAGATGATTGACTC
>PYWC01000006.1:2086529-2122910 GCA_003182015.1 Tuber magnatum
TGTATCAACCGATAGCACACGAAACAATACAAGTATCAAACGATACTGTAAAAGCAAACATAAAACAATGTGTGTATCAACCGATAGCACACGAAACAATACTAGTATCAACCGATACTGTGAAACCAAACATAAAACCCTAGTAACCCGTACCGGTTACATAAGATATTCTCAAGTTCAGAGCTGAGACCTCAGTAAAGTATACCTTACTTAGTAGCATTATTCTAGTTGGTATCTGCAGCAAGGTACTAGAAGTTCACTAGATATTCTACAAAGGTTTAGTTTTTCTGGTTCAGATCCATTATTTTCCTTTCTGCTTTTGCTACGTAGTTTGAGTCTCCAAACACTTGCTCCAATTCTGACAATAGAGCCTTGATGTCTACATAGCTAATGTCTTCTGCCATGATGTTGAGTTGTACTTGTAGAAATACAGAATCAGATACGAGGCTGATAGCATATGCCAAGCAGTATTGTTTATTATTAAACCAATGATAGTCCTGACAGCGTTTTATTTGTAGTTGGATAGCAAAAGGATGGTACCTTTCTATAGTACTGTTGAATTTTTCTGGGTTCAGGATGCAGGCTTTCTTTCTGCTACCAGGTTCTGCAGTAGGACCTGCAGGGACATTTCTAAGCATGTTGTTGAGTGAGGTGACTGTAGCATTGGTGTCTGTAAAGTCTTATTCAGTGGTGACCAGGTAGGTCTCAAGGTCTTGTCCTTCAAGATGGAGGGTCTGGAGTTCTTTGTTGAGGGTCTGCAATTGTTTCTGTAGATGTTGGGTAGTAGGAGGTGTGGTTGGTGCACAGAGATTCACAGTCTGAAGGAGGAGGTCTTAGAGGCAGGTGAGGTGGTTCTATTATTGTTCTTCAGTTAACCCTTCTAACTGTTAATTGAATAGACCAGTAGCCTGGTTCAGGTGACTGAAAAGCATAGTGGAAACATCGAAAGTATGGAATATATTGTGGTATGGATTGAATCCTTATAGATAAAACTTTGTATAATGAGCAAGGTCTGTACAGGGTGAAGAACAGGCAGTCCAAGGCACACTACGGTAGGCAGAGCAAGTATCAATTACTAGTATACCGCTAAGATGTATTAGTATCTAGGTTCAGGGGTTCAGGGATCAGGTTCAGAAGTTCAGATGTCATGGGTTCTAATAATATAAAAAAGAGAGAAAAAGATGTAATTTCTAAGTACAGATATAAACAGAAAATTACCAGATTGTATAAGGAAAGTAAAATACTAAGGGGTATACCTCTTTATATAATAAAAGAAATCTCCTACTAACAAATTCCAATTATTCTAATCTCATTCTCATATATAGCTGCAATCTTCTGTCTATTTCTATTGCATTCCATTATATGGAACCTTGGCTAAGTAACCAACTCTACTTCTCAGTAACCATATCCTCCAACCAACAACTATCTCTGTATATACAACCAAAAACCTAATACTATTGTACTCTGGTCAGGTGGGCATGACAGTACAGCAGAAACTCAACTGTATGAAGAGAATACAGATTAGAGTGTATTGAGACAGGTATACCTACAGGGATGTAAGAGAAGTGCCAAATAACCCTTATTGGTAGTAGTGAATAGTGTACTTAAAGGGTTGGAGTAAACTAATAGGAGAGCTTCAGGCATAAATTCTGACTGGTTAAATCTATACAAGAACTCTCCTACTCCAACATAATCAATATCCTCTCAAGACCTTAATTGAGTTAAGCATTTTGCTTAATTATATTAAGTTTTACTATTTACTTTACTCTTATATTAGTGTATAAACTTTTGAGTAATAAGTTTGAAGTTGTTCACTGTGGTCGCAATCTTTGAATCCATCTTCCTCAATATGCCCTTATTATCTAGTGACTCTAAGTGAGTCAATGTATAAAAGTCTAATTAAAATCCAGTAACTTATAACTATAAGTCCTATGAAACCTTTTTCTTACTTCTACCATCTGACTAGTACTCCTCCAGTCAGATCGTAATAGGCTCACTTTATTGAGGTCTGTGCTCTCACTTAGATGTCTGCATACCATATGTGTAGTAGTCAGTTTCTGTTCCTAGTTCTGAACTATCTCTATCAAATTCTATACTATTACTATAAGAAACTTAATCAGCTTAGCCAATCCTATAATTATGATAGTATTTAGCATATTACTGACTAACATATTATTGTCTATTATATTCTCAATCATACTCATAACTAGAATATTCTTTGTAGAGCCAAAACTTGCCAGAAATTCCAGTACTACCTTCTTTGTTTGAATAACCTCTGTACTAAATACTTCCTACCTTATATAGTTATTACTAAATAGAGTTAGAAAGCCTAGGATCAAGGGCTGGTCTGTTTCCATTATATTACTATTAGAAGTTATACTCCTATATGCTTTAATAGTCAGGAAACCTTATAGTAGTTTTTTCTTCATCTTTTCTTTTGTTTGTCTTGTAATGTGATTGCTAGGTGTTGAGAAATCTGTTTCACTTAGCAGGAGAATAGAAAAGAAAGAGCTTGCTATAAGTTAAGCAAACAGTCTATATTTCCATACAAGTGATTACAGCATGAGTAGATGCCAAGAGATCAACCACCGTAAATTGCCCACACCCTGGATTCGACTACACCACATCCCACTTGCTCCGGTTACATATCATAACTGTGATAAAAGTAGACTCACTTTAGCAAAGGCTGGCTAAATCCACACAATCGACCCTCACATCTTCACGGAACCGGTTTCTAAATTTTAGCAGGGAATACTGGTATGATACTAATAGCACGGTTAGCTAAAACCCCTCTATTGAGACGAGGAAAAACGGCCAACTCTCTCTCTCCCTCGTTCCTCAACAGTTTCCGCGGCTTCCTTGCTGCTCTCAACCCCACCATTAAATTGACAGGGGATCCCGATTCGAGCATCGGACAAGCCACCGAATCGACAAGCTGCACCCTATCATACATACCATCCAACCAGCGATGATACAGCACAAACCTTGCGCTTCAGTGCATGCGATGTTAGCACCAGCAGCCCGGTTGGGAATATTTATCCTGGAACAAAACTTATTCAACCAAGGTTGGACCACATCTTGCAGCTCGTACAAGTAATTCCAATCACCCTCACGTTGCGATCGTATGCTGGTGAGACATGGGCACCGTCTGTTTATTGAGTTCTGGATATTTACAGGCAGTACCAGTAGTGCCCGCAACCAGCGACGACGCCCGGCAACTAGACTATTCTTCATTACAATCTAACCTATAACCACCCACATGACCTCGAAAAATGGGAATCCGTATTTTTGATAAACGGGAAATGGGAAATGAATAGAAGAAAAAGAAAAGAAGAGAAGAGAAAAAAGAAAAGAAAAAGAAAAAGAAAAATATATGAAAAGCAAAAGCTCCCGCCCAAACCTTGTATATAGCTGAAAACCCAGAACATAAGAAACACAAAAAAGCCCAGGCAAACTCCCTCCAGCACATCTTGAAATCCCGACGGTACCACTCAGAAGCTAGTGATAGCATGGTGAATGGAAACGAAAAATGGATGGACATAATATATAAAGCCCTTGACAGAACTGAGCCGGGATTTATTTTTGTTCCCTCTCATTTTGAAAAAAATGAAAAAAATGAAAAAAGTAGCACAGCGAGGACGGCATCACCCTAAAGCCCCTCCCCTGTGATCTGAACGGGAGCTTACATGGCCCATTCAACTACTTCGATGGCGGTGATGACTTGTATCAAAGTACTTGGCAAAATGATAACCACATAGCTCCAGAACAGAATCTTCGCCATAACTGATTCATAGACTCCGTTGAGTTGACAAATCTGCGCGAGCTGTAGAGCACTGGGCGCACCCGCCAACAAGAAGCACACAATGACAAAGATTGGGTCATCCAAGATTGAAACATTGAGGTACTTCGCTGCAATGGCCAGCAGAGGGGCCACAAAAATGAACGGCAACACCATCCTGGAGATCAACGCTGCAACCAATATCTTGGTTTCGTGTCGCTCGTCGGAGGGACTCGTCTTGGGATGGGTGTTCCCCGCAAGATTGGCGCCCAGGACAACCAGAATCAAGGGAACCGCTACGTTACCCGTTTGGCCGACGGCACGAGTCACTGAGTTCTGGATAAAGGTTCCGGGGGTGAAAAAGGCCCTCTGGAGCTGGGGTATAGATGCGACGACTACGGCGACAAACATGGCCCACAATGGGGGATTCATGAACGACCATAGTCCCTTGAAGAACCTGGTGATTCCCGTCCTGATACCCTGACAGATTCGTGCAAGGATGGAAGAGCCACTGGATGGGAGCCAACGTGGGACGATAACAAGGGCATCCGGTCGAGTGGTATCGGGTGAGCGAGCGAGATCTCGTGTCCCAGAATTGCCCTGAACAGGAGGCGTGAGAGTTGCACTACCACTTGGAGACGAGGGTCTTGTAGATTGGGCGGATGCGGCAGTGCTGCCGTAGGCAGACCCGGGTGTCAAGCTGCCGGAGCCTCCAGCACCGTTTGTTATTTTCGCAGCGTGATGACGATTCTCGTCAAAGGCTAGAAGAGCGTCATCTTCGGAGGCTTGCTTGCGGAGGCCGACGTAGCTGTTCTCAAACCGAGGCGACAGGAAGGGGTCCACCACAGGGCCCTGAGCCTCAAGGTCACTACCGTCCCCATCCGAAGGATCATCACAATATCTCGCCGCTTGGCCGTTTCCGTTCGACCGGCCCACCGGAGGAGGAGGAGGTGCGAGCAAAACATGGTAGCCCCATGACCAGCGAAGGAGTTGACCCAGCTGTTGGAAAATGAGCAAGTACAGAATACCACGCGCAGCAACTTCCTCGTCGTTATCGCCCGGAATCTTGTCCCAGTGTAAACCAGTGATTGTCATGGAGAGCGAGATGACGAGGGATATGGGAAGCGAGTTAGAATTCCCGAAAACGCCCTGAAGATAAGTGTCAGCTGTGCTAGAGGCGAGGTAGACCAAGCCACCAGCAGGCTCCACGTAAGACGGGCAAACAAACCATGGCAATAACGAAATTTCTCGCCCTCTTCCCGAACCCAAAAAGCCTCGAGATCATAAGGGCACAGCAGTAGGATATCAGAGTCATGGCCACAAAGATAACAGGAATAACAGCTAGCTCAGCGATTTTCGCCAGGGTCAGTTGACTCGCTAGCTTCGTGAAAACTAGGCCCAGAATCCCGCATCAGCCAAGCTCTCACACAGATTCCTCCATCCCTTCCGGAAAGGCCAAACTTACTCAGACAGGGCGTGAATAGGGAGACGTTAAGGTTTGCAACAAACTTCTGCATCTCCGCGTCGAACATACCGTATTGCGCGATAATGTAACCCGGGAGAGCCACGCAAACCACCTCGAGCACAGCTTCGAAGACGAGCAAAATCAGATGCCCCAGTGCCGGGTGCGATGAATGGGGTGCTTGGCCTTTGCCCATTGTCGAGAAATCGAGCGGTATCGAACCGTTCGAAAAGGAGGCGGAATATGTCGTGAGGTAGTGAGGTTGCTGCCGTGAAGAGAGGAGCTCATTATTCCGGAAGGAAGTCGGGGAGGTTAGAAAAGCCATTGGGCCGAGCGTGGCGTAGCGGGACGTAAGCCCAGGCAGGTATGATACTGCGGGATAACTTATGATACCGTCCTATTCAATCGAGTGCTAGGGTGAAGGGCTGTGATGGAAGCATCGAGAGCTCCGGAAGGAGGGACGGTCTGGGCTTTAAGGTACAGTACTGTGCAGTATGGGCCCCCTTGCACCCGGGTAACAATGATTACAATACTATAAGCTGGGGCACCAATGACCGCGATAGGCACTGAAGGGCGGCGGCGGCGGCGCTTGTGTTGGGCATGCGGGCTGAGCTTTCTCAGCCCGTTTGAGAACAAGGGAGTCCTTTTTTCTTCTTCGAGTGACAACGACGCGTCGGGGGTGATTTGTAGATAACGACTCAAGACAAATTATGCGTGAGATGCGCCAGTCCGGATCGGTATCTTCGCCACCATTGTGCGAGAGGAGTATGATACTACCGGTAGTACAAGTAGGAGTACTGGAACGAGACAGCGGCCCTTATCCCTCTTTTCCTTTCTTTTTACTCGAGCACAAGAAGTGCAACTTTCCTGTCGGAGGGAGTCGGGATAATCTGATGGCAAGGGTTATTTGTTGGGCCCCCGTGCAGAAGGGGGTTTTCTTGAAGGTTTATCAACACTCGAGTATCATACACACACAAACACCAAGATCATGCCGCACTACTCGTACTGTACACCCTCACGGCAAAACTATTGGTAGGGCTACGCATGGGTAGCACGGCATCCGGTACGATGAAACATCACTGGGAGAGCCAGAGCCAATGTCACGCATAAATTTGTTTCGTGCATTTGGACGGCACGAGCGCGGTATTCGGGAGTGTTCTGCGATCTCCTTCGCCCAGCCGGACAGATTTCTTGGCAACACGACGTCGGCCTCGAAAGGCGTCAACATGGTGAATTAGTCCACGGTACTGTATTGCACTGTACTCGTACTCAGTAGGCCGTGATGCTAACCTAAGGCTCGATCCCAATTCTCTCCACTGCCAAGTTAAAAACGGGCCTGCCATTCTTGATCCACGAATGAAACGAATGAATGGCAACGCCCAGCTGGGGGGTGCCAGTTTGGCGAACAAGGTACCAGCACCGCAGAGAACTGAAATACTCGAAAAATTTCCATCTTGCAGACCAGTAGTAGGATTCGACAGGATATTCGCAGATGGCGTCAGACCCACGTCAGAAACATGAATGCTTTTCTGTGCGCCAAGGCTGCCAAGACGGGGATCCCAACCCAAGCCGGGTGAGAACGGTGCTTTCCACCCGCGGCCCATCACTCCCACGGGGAGCGAAGTCATCCCCTGGTTGGCGCCAGATAAGGATCGACCAATTTTGTCGTGGGGTTGTGAGACATCGCATTCCCCCGGAATCCCTCCAACTCCTCTCGATCCGGGAAGCTACCGTACCGGTACTGCAATTACAAGTGCCTGAACTGTGCTCGGGCACGGTACTTGTACCACCGTACTCTAACCTGCCGCGTCCTGCCTCCCGTGCGGTGTAATGCGGCATGGTAGCAACTCTCCGGACATGTCCAACCTCACCGCCTCAAAGTCTAGACTATCCAAAATGCTGGAAAGGTTGCAAAGGGTTAATGTCACGCGACCTTGCCCGATTAAATACCGGTACCGAGAGTCTACGAGTACAGTCGTGTCCGTTAAATAATTACACCCCTGCCTGGCAACGGTGCAACAACACCTCTCCCCCACCTCATCACCCACCATGGCACCACCACATACCCGAAGAGAAAAAGAAGACAGGAATCAGCAAATCTATGCCCTGCATAAGCATACCAATATGGGTTATAATAAAATAGCTAAGGCTATTGGGGTCTGCAAGGAGACTGTTGCCAAGGTTGTCCAAAGAGCCAATTCAAGAGGGGGAAACACCCATTATGCTTCCAAGAAAGGCCGACCCACCAAGATTACGGACACCAAAAGAAGAGCGGTAGAGGCAATTATTGATGCTGAGCCTCATTTAGCATTACGCGACATTACCCAAAAAGCGAATATTGGCCTTGGCAGAACCACTATAGATAAGATCATATCTGAAGCTGGTTTCAGGCTTCTGATACCTAGGAAAAAGCCTTTTTGGAGGAAAGGACAAAAGGAGAAGAGAAAGGAGTTTGCTAGGAGAAGGAAGAACTGGAAAGGGGCATGGAATTGGGTTGTCTTTGTTGATGAAGCCACTATTATTTATGATCCAAATCCGGCTAGGAGGAGGGTCAGAGTAAGAGCTGGTGAAGAGTTGGAAGAAAAAAACTTAAAGCCTAGCTTTAAGTCTGGGAGGACTAGTATTGGGGTGTATGCTGCAATCATGAAGGGTGGCAGGACTGAGTTAATTCTTGTGAGAAAGAGGGGGGAGGAGGAAAGGACCAGCAAAAGAGACAGACTTGGCCTCAATTCCCACCAATATGCAACTGAAATCCACCAGCCATACCTCATCCCTTTTATAGAAGGTCTGGATAGACCTTCTGACAACATCTACCTAGCTGCAGACAATGCCTCCTGGCATGGTGGTGAGGAAAATCGAAAATTGGAGGCAGACTGTGGTTACAAAAAACTTCCTTGGCCACCCAACTCACCAGATCTCAATCCTATTGAGAACACCTGGGCTCTACTCAAAAGAGCCCTTACCAAGCGATTCTCCAGACTGGAGAGAAGGCCTCATAGTGCTGCTGAATTATTTCAGGCAGCAAAGGAGGAGTGGGATTTAATTCCCCAAGGGACATTGGATGCTTGGATAGAGAGGATGCCTGAGAGAATTCAGGCTGTTTTGGATGCAGATGGGGGTCACACAAAATGGTAGCAGGATTTCTTTGGAGCTTATGATATTTACTTTCATCTATTTCTTAATTGAATTTGTATCTTTTTTTTTTTTGTGGTTGAATTGGTTGATTGTGGTTGTCATGGTTGTTGCCCGGGGGTGTAATTATTTAACGGACACGACTGTACCGCACCCACTCGGAGAGTCCTTTTTCAAATGCCCAGGCTTGAAGCGGACACCGTTGCCTCGTTGATCATCGCAAGGGGGCCCAGAGCGGGTAGATCATATCTGGGGAAGGCTACATACAGCACCCTGTCCCATCCTGCATCCCGGGTGCCGCAGATTATATACCAGTGCGGCGGCCCCCCACATAAAAATGGACTTGAGCGTCTGCACGCGAGTTTGGAAGTCACTATGCATCCACCTTTGTTTCCCATGGGAGCTGTGGAATTACTGTAGGGACATCCCCGGCCCCTACGGTACCGGTACGGTATGGCTATCCACTGACTCGAGTGCACTGAAAGAGTTGCTCGGCTAACTTATCATGCGCGGCATGTGACGGACCACGTTCCGGGTTGGGTTTCACGGTTGCGGGAGAACGCACACATTAGGGGGTTTCACTACCCAGCAATCGGTCCATCTTTCGGCCTCTGTTCGGCTGGAAGCTCCTCGGGTTACCGTATCTCGTACTGAGGGGCCTCCCTTCCCCTGAATACTGGTAAATTGATTGAAACAGTGGTAGTCAATATCACATCCTCGCGTGGGTTTCGGAAAACTATAGCTGTGCACGAGTATCTATTCACAATAGGCATTTCCTGGGGAACCGGCGCCAGGGCGCGGTAGTTGTGGAAATGTACGGGCTACAAACATCTCATATGTTAGGATAGACGGCTACCCACATGAACTTTCCGGGTCAGGCCGACTGATGCCAAGTTCGTAATATTCTGTATCATAGGCTGTCACTCCTCGGGTGACTTGTTTCAACCCTTGGCACTTTACACCGCCCCCCATTCGTTACGTTTCTGCCTTATAAATCGCCGCCTAGATTTGGATCGACGATTCAACGATATCCACCCGAAGGCCAAGTCGAAACTGCAGATGAGGTTCCGCCCGTATTCCCGATTCCTAGAGGGATGCGGTAAACAAAGGTCGACGCCCCCACCATGAATGTGCTGGGCCTCCCGCAAGTGTCTCGTTGGCATTGATGTGAAGACGCTCATCTCCACTCGTTAAGCCCCCGACAAACCAAGACCGCATTTAAACCTTGCTTGCTGACAGCATTGCAGCACTTCTGAGGATGCTCTACAGCGCGAGGTTGCATCACCATCTCGGAAAAATCGCGCCCGCCCGGAATCACACGATCGATAGATAGTTAACAGCCAACAGAAGACGCGGGGAATGATTGGCACTCGCATTGTTCACTGCCCGCCACAATCGCTTCCCGGGGCGATGACCCATGGACCCAACCCGACTCTTGGCTAGGCACCAAACTTACCGCATGGTGAGGAGTCTATGGGCGCCTTGGCCGCCCAGTTGAGCTGGGCTGGTGACTCATTTGTACCGGCGGCGGCTTAATACCGAGTGTCCCCAGACCATGCCCAACATTACTCATTTGGCCTCCGCTACACCACTTGGTGAGGTAGGCACCTTAGACTAAACTATCCTACACCCCGAACGTGGGGGGGGGGAATGTAATTTGTCTGGTGACTGTCACTTATGTGACAGAGAAAACCAGCTTTACGATTTAACAGGAGTCAGCTTATTCTATTAGGGGAGTCACTCTTGGCTCTATCTTGGGGTCGCTTTAACCCATATCCCAATCAGAGCTCGTGATCGAGCTCCACAACAAACAACACCATGCAGCACTTCCCGACTTGAATAGCTTCGGTGATCAAGCTATAAGGTGACACACACCTTCCCCAAAACCCCCGGATCAGGGATCCATCTTCGGAGAGGTATTTCACTGCACCCTTGGGTCTTACAATGTCACTTGCTGGACGATGATATCTGGCGTGTTCATGGTACACAAAGTCTAGCCGCCAACCCCCCAAGCCAGAGGGGCAATGACTTACGAGTGAGAACGGAGTCAACATCGGGTGTGAGATGGAGAGACTTGCCGGAGGTGTGTAACTCCTGGGGGGCATTTGCGGGGCTAGGCAACTTTGTTCACGAAATCGTAGGGGAGACAACATGGAAGACAGGGGTGATGCTATGGAGGCTGCCAACACGTTCCGCAAGCACCCTCCTGCAGCCCTACTGGTCCCATAAGTCTGCACTGAAAAAAGGCAGTCTGGGATGCTTTCCCCCTTTGACCGTATCAACTGACAGAAACCCCACGGCATGGTAGTCGCCTGCTTGTCGATTTGATGGATCTGTATTCTGCCCAAGTCGTGGGAACAGAGAAATTAGGTTGCCTAATAGCTATAAGAACTGTGATGTTGCCGGCACACCTGCCTCTAGTTTTCAGTCGTTATATATAATATTATTATATAATATATAGCGAGTGAGAATGCATGATCCCACAAATCATGCGGTGTGGCCAAATACAAACAGGGATGTGCTATGCCTCAATAACTGGTAAAATTTCTGCATTTCGATAGCAAACTAGACTGAACCTTCGAACGTCCATCAAAAAATCCAGTCTGCCCTCAGATTCGGAACCCCAACCTAAGCACCAACAAAATCCGGGTAACCACTTCCACCACCCAATACATCCATCCACCTCGCCACCCCCACTACTGCACTGGAGCAATGTGCGGGATCCTCTTCTCGGTCACCCCCACAACTTCATCTCCTCTGCATTCCACCTCCACCTCCCTTCCAGACCTCATCTCCCGCCGAGGTCCTGACACCACAAACACTCATGTAACCACCTTCGCAAATTACACCTTAACCTTTACCTCCTCCGTCCTCTCTCTCCGCGGAAAACTCACCCCGCAACCCCTTATTGATCCGGTAAGCGGCTCGGTATTATGCTGGAACGGCGAAGCATGGCGGGTAAATTCTTCTTTAGTACCTGCGGGGGTTAACGATGGGGAGGAGGTGCTTAAACTACTGCTCTCGGTGGAGACCCCGGAGATGGCCTTTGCCGGGATTGCGGGGCCTTGGGCATGCGTGTTTTTCGATGCTGTTAGGGGCAGAGTTTGGTTTGGGAGGGATTGTCTGGGGCGGCGAAGTTTGCTTGAGTTGCGGGAGGGTGGGTGGGAAGACGGGGTTACGATTGCTAGTGTTGGGGATGGGTACAAGGGGTGGAAGGAGGTGGAGGCTGAGGGGTTGAGGTATTTCGGTTTACAAAGTGGAGAGGAGGGGGTTGTCCCATTTTTGCACCGGGAGGATAGGGATGGGGGTCAGGTTTCAATGGTCTATACTCCTTCTATAGCTGGCAAGTGTGCTGGAGCTCATGGGGAAATCTAGGAATTGCCTTTCCCTAAACTCAGTCGGATTATCGAACCAGGTGGATGCTTAAATATGGGTTCTCCAGAGGTTGGAAAGCTCAAGGAGGTTCTACTAGAGAGCGTCCGAATAAGAGTCGGCGACATCCCCGAGCCCCCGGGTCCCGGAAAAAAGGTTCGACTCGCAATACTTTTCTCCGGGGGTCTTGACTGCTCGGTAATAGCCCGGCTCGTGCACGAATGCCTACCACTAGATGAATCCGTCGATCTCTTAAATGTAGCATTCGAAAACAAACGCGTCGTCGAAGCCCGGAACAAAGCGAACGAAGCCAGCAGATGTAAACCCCGGACACAGCCTCCAGGAGCAGCGGCCACACCCGAAGAGCTTCCGCAGGAGGGCGATGTAGATCCATACTCCATCTGCCCCGACCGAATAACCGGCCTAGCCACCTACGCCGAGCTACAAAAGGTCTGCCCCGGCCGTCTCTGGAACTTTATACAAATCAACGTTGCCTATCCGGACCTCCTCTCCCACCGCCAATCCGTAATAAACCTGATTCACCCGCACAACACAGAGATGGACCTCTCAATCGGGGTAGCCTTCTACTTTGCCTCCCGAGGCACGGGCTACCACTTCCCGGGCGACCAGCCCTACTCCACCCCAGCACGCATCCTCCTCTCAGGCCTTGGCGCCGACGAGCTCCTGGGCGGGTACGCCCGTCACGGCACCGCTTTCCGCCTCCGCTCTTACGCAGGCCTGTTAGAAGAACTCCAACTTGACGTCGGAAGGCTTGGGAAGCGCAACTTGGGCCGGGATGACCGCGTACTGGCGCACTGGGGGCGCGAAGCGCGGTACCCGTTTCTGGACGAGGACGTTGTGGCGTGGTGCCTGGGCACCGGGGTTATCGGAAAGTGCGGGGGCAGCGAAGTGGAGGTTATGGGGGGGAAGAGAGTACTCAGGCTTTTGGCCAGGACGCTGGGGATGCAGGAGGTGGCGGGGGAGAAGAAGAGGGCTGTGCAGTTTGGGAGTAGGAGCGCTAGGATGGAGGCGGGGGAGAAGGGGAGGGCTAGGGGGACGGCGGTGGTTAGTTAGAGAGTTAGCTGGGATTTCCTTTAGACTGTGCATTTCTGTATCACGCTACGGTAATGTCCGGAGTGCCGGTGTCAGGCTCGTCAGGTTGTGGCGAGGGGGCGGGGGGAAAGTCCGGGGTTCCTGTGCTATGTCTCTCCCGAAAAATTCACTAAATACTTTTACTAGATTATCCTAGACTAGACTAACCTAGCTATCATATCATACACCTCTTTAGATTACTCAAGCTAGTTGCGGCACTGTAAGTCCCGACCAACCAAGCTTCAGCCACCTACCGCGCCTCACCATATCATATCCTCCATACACTACCCCACAACCTACGACCCCCACCGCACGACAGCCCCAATAAAAGTTTCCCAGTACTCGTGCCAAGGTTGCGGCGAGCGGCCGCAACCCCCGCATGCTCGCAAGCTTACAACCGGGGGCACTCTACAGGGTGCCTGACAGCTCAACACAACTTTATGGCTCAACACCACTTTGTAACTTAGTTTAATCTCATAATTTATAGTAATTCAATAACTTTTTAAAATATTTCACAAAACAAAAACATCTCCAACTTACTTGATATATCACTCACAATTGATCAAATTATACCTCCTGCACCAGCCTTCATTTTGCCCAGCCAATGGGTTGAACCATATCGAGACATTGAGATACAAATTCAAGCTGCTATCATCTTTATTCAAAGTCAAGAAAATCAGAATTCAAATATCACTGCCCTTGTATACTATTATGAGGTTCCAGTCACATGACTTTGAGCTTGTTTGCAGAGATGTCAGTCAAGAGAGGAGAGAGAAGGTACCAACCACAAACTTTCTGAGGGTCATGAACTAGCAGTTTGTCAGTATCTTGATAGACTAGATAAGATAGGTACAAGTACCTGTCTTCAAATGGTTTCAGGATACACAAATAAGATTTTGCAAAACAGTGATACTAGATCTGGACCAGCCCCAGCTGTGAGCAATCAATGGGTAACAAGGTTTTTAGATCGTAATTCTGAATACTTTATTTGAAAGCAATAAACGATTGATAATAGTGGCAAAAACACCCACCAACCAGACAATATTTGTGTATGGTTTGCCAAATATCTAGCTGTTTGTTAAGAACATTACATTCAGCCTGCAGACTAGTACAATTTTGATGAAACAGGATTCAGAAGTGGGATTGGCTGTGACCAGTGGATTATTACCAGAGATCCTAGTCGGCAAGCTTACATGGCTAGTTCAACAAACTGAGAACTGGTTACAGTTTGTGAAACTATTAGTGGAGATAGGACTATGTTACCTTATATGATTATTATACCTAGTGTAATCTACCAAGAGTTATGGTATACTTCAACCAGTATTCTAGATAATTACTTAGTTGCCACCTCAGAAACAGGATACAGCAATGACTATTTAACTATAGAATAGCTTGTCCACTTTGAGTGATTCACAACTAGGTAGCAGGTAGGATCATATTGACTATGGCTTTTGGACAGATATGGCTGTCACTGTACTAAGCCATTTATTGACTACTGTGATACCCACAAGATTATAGTTTTCTCTTTGCCTTCTCATACTAGCAATTTCATCTAACCCTTAGATGTTATTGTATTTCAACCTTAGAGGCATTATCATTCAGAGGCAATAGAGGCAGCTGCACAATTAGGTTATGGTGAGTTTGATAAATGCGAATTCCTAAATCAAATTTATTCTATTTGCTAGCAAACCTTCAAACCATCAACCATCTGCTCTGCCTTCTGTGCTACTAGTTTTATTCCTTACAATCCTAATATTGTAGTCCCAAAGTTCTGTAATGCAGCTCCGCAGCCTATTCCTAAAATTCAACAAACATTACCACTTGCACCAAGTATTTTAACTACTATTACAAGCCTGAAGACCCAAGGTGATGAATTGCTTCATGACGCAAATAATATACTAGCTGATTTCCACCACCGGCTTAAGTTAGTACTTCAAGGTGAACTGGTCTTGGCACAATCAGGTGCATTAGCAATAGAATATCTCGAAAATACAGGAACAGAGAAGGAAGCCAGGAAGGCCAGATGGAGAGCTTAAAGTAGAAGACAGATTAAAAAAGAGGGAGTGATTTATGCATCTGAAGTACACCAAATGGTTAAAAAAAGAGAAGATACAGAGGTTGAAAAAGCTGAGAAACAGCTACATAAGGTACAAAATGCAAAGGAAAGAGCAGAGTAGGCAAAACATAAACCATTACTGGATGAGATAAAGGCACAAGCCAAGACCAGATGTACTATTTGTACATATAAAAAAAAAGTATCAAAGATGATAATAACTGGAATTAAGCAACAAGGCAGATTGCTGGAAATTAATGTAAAGTAGAACTCAATTTTGTATCTACTTTATGTATGTTATATAGCTTCTAAGTTCTATTTGATTGTATAGTGAAGTTACATTGAATAGTTAATCTGAGTTACAGGATGGTGTTGAGCTGCCAAGTGGTGTTGAGCCACAAAGTTGTGTTGAGCTGTAAAGTTGTGTTGAGCTGTCAGGCACTCTGTAGAGTGCCTCCGGTTATGAGCTTGCAAGCATGTGGGGGTTGTGGCCACTCGCCATAAGATTGGCACAAGTATGGTTCTGGAAGACTAAACTCTATACTAACCTTTCTAGAAAAAGTAATGATTTTTCCTGCAACAGCAACCACCGTAAAAACTCAAATGGAAGATAAATGTGCTATGGGATTAGATTAAACTCATCATCTAAAAAAGGGTTGATGTCTCAAGTAGAATAAGCATGACTCATGGAGATCATTTGCTTTGACCTCCAAATTCAATCTCAGCAATTCAGAAAATTACAGTATAAAGTAAACAAGAATTGAGGAGTCATTTGAAAGTATAATACATATAAAATCCTATAAGTACAAATAAATAAACAAAATAGACTACTCATACAGTGTTCCTATACTAATACATCAAATATCAGAATACTGTGACTAGGACAAGCAAGCAAGGGTAGTGCCAGGTCCAAGGTCCAAACCATTCTACTAGAACTATCCGTTTCCAAGTTCTATGTGGGCAAGTCAACCAAGCGAGTTCCAAAACAGCAATGGCTCAAAAATTGTTCACACAGAGCCCCACCAGCTGTTTTGTATGCCCGAAAGTCGTATATAGTCAACAATAAGTAGTGTGTGGTCTCCTGGCTATAAAAGCTCATTATACCAAATAGGGTGAGTAGGTTTTGGGTGCCTATCTTAGCTGAGGTGGCAAAGAGGTTTATGATTCTGGTAGGGAATCTAGGGAGATAGTAG
Organism: Tuber magnatum; assembly: GCA_003182015.1. Taxonomy (NCBI): domain Eukaryota; kingdom Fungi; phylum Ascomycota; class Pezizomycetes; order Pezizales; family Tuberaceae; genus Tuber; species Tuber magnatum. The sequence continues at coordinate 2,102,612 of PYWC01000006.1, forward strand.
CAGGAGGAGAGGGATGGATACTATTTAACAATGTCAGCAATGTCACGTAGAATTGAGGAAGGAGGGAGACGAAGAAAGTGGAGAGAGATAGAGTGAATATTATATGATTGTTTTCAATATAGTCAAGTGGAGGGGAAAATTGTCCCTTCAAGCTGGTTTTGCCAAAATGAAAAGAAAATATACAAGGAAACATATCCTGCAAATGTTAGCTCATTTTGCTTGTCAAATGGATGGTTTTGGAGATTTCTCTCATGGTACAAAATCACGCTCTATGCTATAACAAATAAAGCCAGCCAACTCCCAACTGACTATATTACTGTATTAGTAAATTGGATGAGATTTAATAGGAGAAACTCACAGGTTCAGAGAAATACAACCTTTGAGGAGTTGCTGGATGAGGGAGGAGAGATTGGCCATCACAGATTATGCAATATCTGTAACATGGACCAAACTCCCCTCCCGTTCGAGTATCTAAAAAGCTGTACTTACAAGCAGCAAGGAGCAAAAACAGTATGGGTTCAATCTGGCAAGCAATTGGGGTGGGAGAAGTGGCAACCAACTATACAACTTACCCTCTTTGGTGATAGGGTTTTGCATATCAAGCCCTTGCTTTTTTCAATGGACAAGGGGTCGGAACAAGAGTTGTTGCTGAGAGAGAACCTTATGACTCCTGAGTAGTGGTCAAGTTCAACCCCAAGCCCTATAGCAATTCAACCAATATGGTTGAATGGCTTGATGAGCAGATAGTACTGGTACTGGGAGGGCAGCTATCCCTTATGGCTCTTGATATGTTTGGAGAGCACAAGATGGATGAGGTGCTCAATGCCATATGTATACATGATATCACCATCAGCATGATACTGGGCAAGTGTACGAGCTTCATCCAACCTTTGGATATCTTGATTAACCGACCCTTCAAAAATATCTTAAAAGTTAGTATTCAAGTTTCCTATTTTATAAAAGAGTTTTTGAAGGAAGGGGGGACTTATCTTAATTACTATTACTAATTATTTCTTTTCCAGAAGGTTTTAGAGGAGAAGGTTGATGTAGCAGATGGTGAGGAGGAGTGGATTTTATCTGCAGGGGGTCAGACATCAGGAAGCATGATTGGGAGAAGGAGGGTTTTGAGTACATAGGCTGTTGGAGAAGCTTGAAAACACTTCTCCAACAGCCATGCAAGTGTGGTCCAATGGGCATTTACTGCCATTGGCCTCACACTTCCAATCGATGGAAGTCAGGATTCTGAGATCTCAATTAAAGGCCTGGAGACCTCATTGTTTATTGATGGCCTAAAGGATTAGAAGGAAAGAGAAATCCTTAGAGCTAGTATTTTGGAGGATGAGGGTGGAGAAGGGAGCGAGTTGGAGGTGGAGTTGGATATAGCTCAGGATGAGCTTGATGGAGAGTATCTTGTCCGTGAAATAAGAGATTAGAAATATGTATTTTTAGTTTTTGATATATCTCAGATTACCCTATTTCATTTGACATTACCTACCTGGCTTCTTGGTATGACTCACTTTAAAATAACCTCCTAGCACATTTACATTCTATGTCAGTTTTTAGGGTATAATAGTATAATACTTCTGAAATATTTTCTTTCCTTATTTAGATCACATTACTCTAAATATTAATTCCTTAACTCTGGGTTATCTACTTTGTTAGAAACATAAGATTTAGAAATATTATATGTACTAATGTCATGATCTGACTAGAGAAGGACTAGTCTAGTGGCAGAAGCAGGGAAAAGGTTTCAGATAGTATCTGGTTAGAAGTTATTAAGGTTTTAGTTCAGCTTACTGGTAAGGCAGATTAGTTAGGCTTTCATGCATGACGCACAATAGTTACCACGCGGTTGTTTTATGTTTGTACATATGACCTATTGGAGTCATATGGTGTTATAATGTTTTCATACCTGATCTCACTTAAGAGGTTATAGGGTTTTACATGAGGTACAGTCGTGATTAATAAGTGGTTAGTAGATTTGGTAGGCAGTGTGGATTACTCAGGTAACTCTGAGTTATCAGGATTTCGAATGAGTCATAGTTACGGCTTGGCAGGGTTAGGGTTGTGGGAAGAGGCTTATATAAAGGTCATATATCTTACAGATGGATTGGCTCTTCATGCAACTATCTATTGTTCTTTCCTACTTATACCTTTATAGAATACAAAACCTTTATACTCCAATATGGTTAGCAGCATAGAAAACTATTAAGACAATAACCGAGACTCTGAGCATTAGTGAAAAACAAATTCTTTTATGCGAAGACTAAAACAGGACCCAGAGACTCAAACAGCCTCAGGACACAATACAGTGCAGCCTCCAATGAAGTTGTTTCCTGTCATAGTGAACATAGTAGTAGGAATCTGTAACATTTCATTGCATCTACTGTGACATCTAACAACAGCAAGACAGCAACTTCAAGAAATGCAGAGTTCACTTAAGACAATAGAGGAGATATAGATTTTACTGATGATACCCAAGACTTAGAACAGATCCACAGTATACTAGATGAAGCAGCAGACTAACCCTTGCGAGCTGCAAGCCTGGTCATACCAGAATGAACCTCACCACCCACCGGTTCCCCCAAGGGGACACTATGGCCACAGGCAAGGATGGCTGCAGCTGTAGTACTGGCACTCCTGACAGGGTCAACTACGCAAGCTTTAAAGATGTTAGAAGCTCAACTGTCATAGTTTCTAGTGGCTATCAATTCACACCCAGAATCAAGATACAAGACAAAAGAACCAGACCTCTTTGAGGATGACTGAGGGAAACTGAGAGCATTTCTGAGCCAACTGGAACAGTACTTCAAGGTCAAGAGGTACGGTGAGGGAAAGGATACGATAAAAGCAGACTATGTAGAATCACTCTTGAGAGAAGCTGTAGGTCAATGGATACTGCCCTATATGGAAGAAAGACAGGACAGACAATGGACAATATGGGTGGAGTTTAAAGAAAAACTCTCTGAATACAGTTTGGAGACAAGAATGTCAAAGAAATAGCTTGACTCAAACTGAACAAGATAAAATAAGATAATAATAACTTCTTTGACTTCTGGCACAAATTCTGCATTGTAGCAGTTGAAGTAGAATATAATAACAATACGGAATTCAGCAATCTGTGGGGGGCCAGCACTAAAAGACTACAAAAAGCCTAGGTGAACTCAGACTATATGTACTGAACTACCAAGAACTTTATAGTATGGGCCATCGACAAGGAAGATAAAACCAGCCTAGTCCAACATCTCCCAAACTGCACAACAGACACCATATGACAAACCATGCCCCAAAACAACATTGGCATGTATTGGCCAGCAAACATGTTCAAACCATTACAGGCTGGGGAGACCATGGACTTGGATGTAGTGGGAAGAAAGAATCAAAGATTCTAATATCTGTCCAACTAAGAGTACTAATGGAGGAGAAAGGAAAACACCTACCTATGCAGTGGGCAGAAAGGGCATTTTATCGAGAACTGCTGATATAAGGAAATAAAGCTCTAAGAGACAAACATGGTCAGAAGCAGTGAAGAGCAGGTGACTATAAATGAATAAAGTTCTCAGCAAAGAGTGGTCTGAGGGACAGCTAATAAAGCAAACCTATCAGTATTGCACACATATCAATAGCACAAGAACTAAAGGCAATAATCAATACCATAGACAGTTAAGATAATAAATATTCTATAAAAAAGATAAAAGTATACACAACCAACAAGGAAACGGAAATGAATGGAAATGCGCGACTCAGTGGCTACCAAAGGTTTGATCGACAACAAGTTCTGGGAAACCAACAGAATACCCCTGCAGAAGATTAAGAAAGCCAGAGACATATTTGTGGTCAATGGGGAAAAAAGCAAAGCAGGTCCTATCACCCATAGTGTACAAGCAGTTATGGAGATAGGAGCACATCATAAAGCAATAATGTTCCAAGTAGTGGATTTGGGGAAGCATAATGCAATACTAGGAATGCTATAGCTAAAATAACACAATCTAAACATCGATTGGGAAAAAGGCCAAATCAACTTCAACAGTGACCTATGCACTCAGTTGTGCCTAGAAACTTCTCCAACGATTGAAACCATTGTGAAAGAAAAAAGTGTTGCGAGAAAACATGAGAACTCAGATCTTCCATGTAAATACCAAACAACCAAAGAAGACCCCAGCAGGCGAAGGCCTGAGAGTACAAGTGTTATACTCAGAAGTCAAGAAACTAACCCAGGAATCCAAGAAGATGGTAGGCCATGACCTGTACAGCACAAAAGATACGATAGTCAGAGTAAGGGGACAATGAATGATACCAATAGGAATTGCAATAGGACTACCAGAAGGCACCTATACATACATAGTACCATGTGGTGGTATGTCCGTCTAACACAGGATTATTACAGGTACCAGGGTGATCGATACAGACTATAGGGGTGAGATACAGGTCCTATTAATAAACCTGAAAGAAGACAACTATAAGGTCAAGAAAGTGGACCATATAGTGCAAATTATTATGGAAGAAATCGATATCAGAGAGTTGCAAGAAGTGCGAAGTCTAGAAGAAATAGAAAGAGGTAAGGCTGGATTCAGGAGCACCAGAGGAGGAAACCCTATGGAAACTCCTATGAACATAACTGAAGAGAGACCCTTAAGCATATCCTTTACAGCAGCAAAGGCCTTTAGTCAACTGTACTAGTGAGAAGAACAACCGGGAATCCTCAAATAGGATCGGGAAGAGGAAGAGGATGGACCAAATATTACGGAAGTGTCAATGATCAGTATGCAGTTGGCAGTAAAAGAAGAAGCCAAAAGGAAAGAGATAACCTTAAGCCAACTGGCCTCAAAAAGAATATCATAAGTACCTTAACATATTCAAAGAAAATGAAAGAACAGACCTCCTGGAACACAAAAGTGAGGACCATAGGAACAACCTGGAGCAAGGAAATACAGTACCCTTTATGAAACTCTACCCATGAAGGGAAGTGGAACTAAAAGCACTAAGGGAGTACCTTAGTCAGAATCTGGAAAGCCATTGGTTCAGGCCATCATCATTGATGGCTAAAGCACCTATCCTATTCGTCAAGAAAAAGAATGAAAAGCTGCGGCTATGCGTTGACTTCCGGGAACAGAATGTAGTATTTCAGAAAGATAGATACCCTCTACTATTGATAGATGAAGCCTTAAACCTATAAGGACAGACCAAGTACTATGGCAAGTTGGACATCAAGAATGCATATCACAATATCTGAATAGCCAAAGAAGACAAATAGAAAACAGTTTTCTGAACATGATACAAACTATACAAATATTTAGTCATGCCCTTTAGACTACCTAATACCTCAACAATGTTCCAACAATGGATCAATTCCAAGTTGAGCAAGTACCTGGACATATGTTATATCATCTATCTAGACAATATCCTCATATATTCAGATAACATAGAACAACACCATTGAGATATATGGACAGTGCTGCAGGCATTGAGAGAAGCAAAGGTCAAACAGAAACCTTTGAATTGTGACTTCTATTTAAATGAGATCAAATATCTAGGATTTATGGTCAACGCGGATGGACTAAGTGCTGACCAAGTCAAAATAGTGGCAATAGACGACTGGGAGGTGCCAAAAAGTGTCAATGGAGTGTAAAGCTTTGTGGGCTTTTGCAACTTCTATCAACGATTTATAGAGAGAATGAGTCAGGTGGCTCTGCCCCTCTACAATATGACAGGAAAAGGAATCAAATAGAAATGGGGAGAAAAAGCACAACAAGCCTTTGGCGACATGTTGAAATGACTTACTACAATACTGATACTCAGATACTTCGACCCTGTATTACCCATCATGATTGAGTTAGATACATCCAACTACATATGCTTCTAAATCCTCTTATAGCATGGAGAGGACCGAATATGGAGGCAGGTCATGTTTCAATTAAAGATGATATCAAAGGCAGAGCAAAACTATAACATTCTTGATAAAGAACTATTAGTCATAGTTCAAGCACTTAGGGACTGGAGGAAGTATATACTAGGAAGTTATTATATGATCTGTGCCATCACGGACTACAAAAACCTACTAGTATTTACTACCAGTAAGGAACTGAATAGATGACAAATTAGATAGAGCAAAACATTAAGCCAGTACTACTTCCAAATTGAATACTGACCAGGCAAAGAGGAAGGAAAGCTGGACATATTAACCAGAAGACCAGAAGATTTCCCTGACAAAGAGGACACACAGTTGCACCAACATGGTATTCTTCTGCCAAAAGAGCAATACTTTTAACAACAAAAAGAAGAAGATAGCGGATATGAATCTCTGAACGACATAACTACAGGAATAATAAAAGACAAAGAATATGCAGAATAGATATGATGTGGCACCACTGAAGATAGAGAAATCAATAAGATTAAGAAAGCCCTAAAGGATAGCCTAAAACAAATACGAGATATAGGACTAGGACTGTAGCAGGACCAAAACGGATATCTATTAAATGACAGCAAGATAAGGGTTCGACAAGAGCAAGCCGTGGGAACAGAAACAATATAAAGAAACTGTGATAAATCACAAGTGGGATATGTCGGAATGGCTAAAACAATAGCACCAACTCAATAATTTTACTACTAGCTCCAGATACACGATAGTATCAAACAATATGTGGGGAATTGCGATACCTGTCAGAGAATGAAAATGATAAAGCATGCACCCAACAGGCTGCGCAAACTGATTGAAGGGCCAGGAAGGCCATGGCAATCTATAGCAATAGATTTTATCACCACACTACCAGAATTGAATGGTTATGATGCCATATAGGTTATTATCGACAGACTCATGAAACAGACCACTTTATACTATACTGAACTGATATGAGAGTACCAAACTGGCAATTCTTCAACCTCTGGGAAGACTAAGGCTTTAGACTTCACAGACTACCAGAAGATATTATCATGAACAGGGAATCACCATTCATATTAGAAGTATAGAAGGAAATAATACAACAACTAAGCATCAGCTGATACTTGAGCATGACCTTCCACTGACAAATAGATAGACAGACTGAATGAATGAAATTAATATTAAAACAATATATGTACACTCACATCAACTATCAACAAAACGATTAGACAGAATCCTTATCTATGGCAGAATTCACCCATACCAATGGACGACAAGAAATAATAAAAACAAGACCCTTCCTTGTAAATTATAGATATGACCAGTTATTTGATCTGACAGAATGCCAAGTGCCGAGAAGGATAACCCAAGGCAATAATATAATAAAGATACAGGATATCGTATAAGAGGAAATAACTCTGGCACAAAGGGGTCAAAAGCAAAGAAGCAAATAGGTACAGGAAACTGGACCTAAACCTTGCAATCAACGAGAGAGAGTGGTTGATACCAGACAACATTCAGACCACAAGACCTTCAAGGAAACTGGACTACAAGAAACTCAGACTGTTCAAAATAATTGAATAGGTATATAAACTTGACCTCCCTGCTTGATGAAACAAACTTATCCAACATTCTACATTAGTCTCTGTGAACCCTATCAAGAAAACTCTTTCCCCTCACAGAAAAAACTTTACCCTCAGCCTATTCATATTGACCGAGAAGACCAATACAAACTTAAAGAAATAATTAGCTGTCACTTACACTAGGTTAAACTGCAATACTGGGCTAAGTGGACCTGTTATTCCTCAGAACATGATCAACAGTAGCATCCAGCTACTAACTTGATAAATGCTAAAGATGTCATTCTCTGCTTCAAGAAGGCTACCCGCAAACACTAGTAGCTGACTCTCCGAACCGAGAAGGACAAAAACGGTTAGGTAGTAGTTGAAGACTATAAGGAATTCAAAAAATGTATGCTGAGAGCATGGAAAGGGGTGGTAGATGTGGCAGAAAAGACTAAAGAATATGCATAAAAGTCATGGAGTGTGTGCAGTCACAATGACTGCACCATTTACCAAGATGCAAAAAAACAATATGGGTGGTAGCCAACTGGGGCTACTCAAATGAGGAACTTAGACAGCAACCAGGAGTGGGCCAACTCGTGGCAACAACAGACATGAGAAGGGGACTAGCTGGAGGCCCTAACCTAATCTAAATATAGGAAAATTGACTGCCAGGACTGCAAACCCAGGTTCGGCCCCTACCACGAGGAACAAAAAGAAACAGCAAAGAACCAAGCTCTGAGAATGGAACTCAGCTCAGAGGATAGAGCCATGGAGGAAAAGGGGGCACAAAGTTTCTTTGCCCCAAAGAATACCCTGTACGAAACCATTTAGGCGCTGGACAAGATCATAATCTGACAGAACGAAGTGAGCATGAGACTGTTCGAAACAAGCGACTAGTTGGAATAAACGGTCGATAGGTTCAACACAGTATGAAGAATATCGAAGGAGGAGGTAGTAAGTTGGACCCAAGAATGTTGGGCAAGAAGGGACTTGGAGGATTGGTTGATGGAGAAGTACCAGAATGTGCAACGCTATGAGTTGCAAACATATAAGTATACGGTAGTCATTGAGGGAGGAAGAAAGAGGAGGACGTAGAGAGATAGTCTGATGAGACTCAGGCTAGAGGGAGAGCAGAGCTAATGTCACGATCTGACTGGAGCAGCACTAGTCAGGTGATGGAAGCAGGGAAAAAGCTTTCTACAACTTCTAGTTAGAAGTTATTAAGGTTTTAGTTACACTTACAGTAAGACTTATTGCAAGAATTACCTGTAAGGCAGATTAGTTAAGCTTTTATGCGTGACTCACAATAGTAATCACAAGATTGCTTTATGTTTGTGCACATGATCCATTTGGGCCATACAATGTTATGATGATTTTGCACCTGATCTCCCCTAAGATGTTATGGGGTTTTACATCAGGTGCAGTTGTGTCTCATAAGTGGTCAGATGATTTGGTAAGCAGTGAGGAAGACTCAGATCACCCTGAGTCACAAGGATTTCACATGAGTTATGGGTATGGCTTGGCAGGGTTAGGGTTGTGGGAGGAGGCCTATATAAAGTTTATGGATCTCATAGATGGGTTAGCTCTTCATACAACTATCCATTGTTCTTTCCTACTTATACGTTTATAAAATACAAAACCTTTATACTACAATATATTCTGCAGTGCAGATAACTATTGAGGCAATAGCTGAGACTCTTGGCATTTGTGGGAAACCGATTCCTATATGACAATACTAAGATAAGGCCTGAAGATTCTGAGAGCCTCAGGGCACAACACAGCGCAGCCTCTGACAAAGTTGTTACCTGTTTCAATGAATATAGAAGTGGGAATCCGTAACAACCAAACCAGTTAGCAACAGGAAGTTAAGGATACATTATATATTATTTTACTGAATTTAATTTTGGGATAGCAATTATATTAAAATAATATCATAGTTATAATTTATAATTGTCCTGTATTAGATGAAAAATAAACTCAAGAAGTGTTCATTTGAAGAATAAACTATGATACAGTAATCTCAGATTTAGTAATCTGTCTATATGAGGAAAATCTTGTATAAACATAGGACTTAAAATCCTTGAACATATATATCAGATTGTTTCGATAAACTTCTATTATCCTCAATGTTTTCTGATAATATTTCCAGATTAAAGCATTTGGAACCATTGACAATACTTCAGGTACTGTTCTTACTAGTACAGGAAATGTGTATTTACAATGTGCATGAGCATAAATCTTTACCCTGTTCTCAAAAATATCCAGTAAAATTCAGCTTGCAGGAAAGGGGAAATAGAAAGTTATGCGATATCCAGCTCCTTCTAAGATCTTCTGCAATTGACACTTTTGTACTTAAAAGTCTGGCTGTGAGGATAAGAGAGTACGAGTACAGCAACTTATATTTGTTGCATTCTTGCATGCCAGATTAAGCTTGCAGCTATTTGGCCTGTCATCAGGAATTGAACATTGCATTACCAACCACTATCCTTGTGGCTGAAAGCCATGTTCCTGTAGTACCATTCTTAACCCTTTAGACTGACTATCTAGTAACATCATTGACTGCTTTACAACCATTGCAGGATTATTGGGATGTCAATAGTATCTATCTTGCATGGAAACTGTATTTTTACCACCTGATGTAAGATTCATCTTGTCTACTTGTAGTATATCTCCTGCATACTTATGATAGATTTTTGTATTATCAAAAGCAAACAGCCCCTGACATTCAGGAAATGCTTTTTCAAAAGTTGGTATTACTTTTTCTATAATCTGCTTTAGTAAGAACTCTCCAGTCTATTAAATATTTCCATCACATTGTAGAATCTTACAGACACTTTCCTCTTCCAGTTACTCTACTAGTATCAAGAAGTCAGATATATGAAGACCCTGCCCATAACTCTTATTCTGTGATGGTAAATTATCCTCATGTATTCAGATTTTCTTTTGACCATCATTTGAGTTAAAAGTATACTTGTTTTAAATAACAAAAACCAATAGCCAAATTCCACTTAGTTGTGCTTTAGGAATAGTTATTAAATTTGTATCTTACTCTATCAATCTTGATTTGAAAGATTGCATTTATGAAAAAGGCCTATTTGTATGATAGTTTTTTACATCTGGTCCTTTATGTCAATCTTTATATATTTTTTTCTTGACTTCTTCCCAGTTTAATCCCAATTGTAATAGCCAATTATGTGCTGATCAACTGAATAGAGCATGTTTGATTTTCCACTGAATACCAGCAATTGAGATCATTGGTAACCTAGAATTAGCTTCTGATATTATATGCTAATAGGTTTCACTCCAATAGTTTGTAATTACTTGAGTTAGTCCTGATGAATCTATTGCTATATTATAATATTTCAATAATAAGTTAGGTACAAATAATATAAATTTGTTAACAATTACAGAAATATGATACCTTTACCTGCCTAAGCTATATACTCTTGCATTGCCAACATAGTTCCTTTATCTGTGAACCAACTTATTACTTTAGTGTGCTTGCCTTGCTTTAGAGCTAGAAGTTCTCCATTTTGAATGTATTCAACTTCTTATTTAAGAATATTATTTATAACTGATATTCCCTATCCACTAGATTTTGCAACTAACATAGCAAGGTCTTTGCATATTTTATTTTTTGTGATTGGAGCTGTTGGACTATGTTGCATTTCTAATAGCTTCCATTTCCTTTCCTTTTTTAGCTGTAACTTTATGAAAGTATACAGCTCTCCTGTTCAGTCAAGTTCTGAACCTATTTTCAATTTTGATTTCTGCTTGATTGACAACTGGATTCTTTTCTTAAGTCTCTGCAAGGCAGATTCCAGAATTTCCTCTTGCATGACACTTAAAGTGCTATTAAGATATGGTCAATTCAAATATACCTGTATTTGTAATTCTTGTATTTGCTATAATTTCTATATTAGTTTTTACTTAATTTACTTAACTTGACTTTAATAATAGCCTTACCTCTAAGTTTTCTAGTCCTATAGAGAAAGGTTTAATCTTAAGCTATTGCTGCTTGACATACTACTAGAGATTATATTCTTTTTGAGTACTGTTAATCTGTTTGACATATTTATTACACTCATATAACTATTTATGATATCTTCTTAGCCATTCTATTAAGGAACCACCTTATACTTCTGCTATAAAGTTTCCTACCTATCAGTACTCTCATATCCAGGTAATGTTACTTGAGTTTCATTCTTTTAACACACTTATTCTTCTCATCATTATATAGACAAGCACTCAAGACATCTATCTGACAACTCACTAACAAGAGTATCTATACAATATAGTCACTTAGGCAAATAGTAAAGTAGTAAAGTTATAGGCAAGAAGATACAAAAATAATAGTATAAAGAGCTCATTCTTCTAGGTCCTATTAACCTCTTTTATACTCACTTTTCATGCAATGGTAACACTGTGACTTATAACTGTGAGTCACCCATTATACTCATAATATCTAATATGTATTGGAGGACCGATCTCTTGGCGGAAAATATATGTGGATCCAATCTGATCCCTTTATTGTGACAACCGTCGTCATAACAAACAAACTGAAAATCCAAACAAATAAACTCAATACATGGCAACCGTTATCATGATCTCTGGTGCAGGACTGCCTCTAGCCTCTGCTCTTAATATTTGAGGACAGAGGTAGTAACTGCAAGAAGACATACCGTGAAGTGGAACATATTGAAATACTTTATACATACTGTCTAAATTAGGAAAGAAAAAGGAAATAATAGGAGAAAAGAAAAAAAAGCAGAGATAAAGTAATGAGAATGTACGATCTTTGTAAAAATTATGAGGTAGAATAATCCTAACAACTTGGTAAAAGAAAAAAAATAGAACTACATTTAACTTTGGCTTGGCACTTCTTTCTCTATACTGTTCACCTCCTCTAATATTGTTCTTTTGTCTAATACATTCCAGAAATACAGCCTGAGGGCAAGAGTTTCAAACCAGACGATTATCATATTAAGGAAATAATAAGATATAAAAATTCTTAAATTGTTAGTATAGGAGTGTGGACAAAATGCAAGGTAAATATATTACCTAATTACTTAGTGTTAGAGTACATTACTAAGTAAACCTACTGCTAAGACTTGGCGATTAAACATTGTCTACTGTATTTAATATCCACACTTTCTTCTTTTCTCCTTATTGACACTTCTTATTAGAGAGCATATTTTTTCTCTGCAAACTCTTCTATCTGCTTTCTTATTTCAACCCATGTCTTTACAAGATACTATCATACCATCCTCTCTATCCGCTCCACCTCATCATGTATTATCTGCCCCTTTACTACCTCTACCAACTCTATCTCCTGTATCTACTGTATCTCCTTCCCCCTCCCCAGCACCTCTAGCCTCTTGTCCATACCCGCTTTACCTTTTTCCTGTACCTCCTCCCACTTCTGCACTTACTCAAACAATAATACCTGCTGTACCCCTTATATGCCCAGCAGCACCAGCACTATCAGCCCCCCCAGTACCCAATACCACTCCTGTAAATCTTGCACCATGTGTACATTCTGCTTTTATGATACACCCTCCTGTTCCTGCCCCCTTACCTCAAATATCTAATCCTGTACCACCACTACTATATGTATTTCCTCCCTACCTCCTAGTTGCACCATTTGACCTCTCACCACCAGCAACCTGGCAACCATCATCTCAGATGGCAGGGGCTGCACAGGCATGTGCTCCACCACCTGCCCTCCTGGACCCTTCTCCCTCTCCTGAGTTGTCTCAGCTATATCCATTACTGCTATCCCTACCCACAGCTACTATAGGTCGCAGTGATAGGTTTCAGCAATGCACACATTGCAAATGCAATAGGTCAGTTGCAGAATTTGATTCAAATTCACGGGGAATGTTATAGAAGAGTTGTAGAAGTCGTTTAGTAAGTTACTTTTATAACATAACAGTTGTTATTATTAAGATTTCAGGACTAATCAAAATCCACAAAGGCTACGTCAAGAAACTGAAGACACTGGGTACACCCAAAGCAATGCCCTATTGTTCCTCTACCTGCAGTTGAACCTATAGCCCCACAGGTGGTTATACAACTGATAGGTTTCAAGGCATTTATTGAGCAGTGGGCACATTGGACCCAGTATGATCTGGGTCGAATGAATGTTGTATGCGGTGGTTGCCATGCTCTGCACTAGTCTTCTGAGGCTAACAAAAACTCCCACCAGCGCTTACCAGGCTCATTTGAGTCTTGTTGCAAAGGTGGGAATGTCATGGTAGAGAAAATGCAGCTTCTACCAGAACCTCTGCACTCCTTGATGACGGGATTGGATCTGGCATCAAGGGCATTTAGGCAAGATCTCAGGCGCTGTAATAGCTAGTTTGCATTCATGTCCATTCGCTACAATATGGATGATCGACCAACCACAATTGGAGGAGGCTTTCAACTCTTCCAGGTCCATAGTGTGATCTACTATCCTCAAGGACTACCGGTTCCGCCCAGTAGTGTGGATGCCAAATTTTCTTCAATCCATCTCTATGATCCAGTCTATGCAGCTGAGGTGGGGTCGGCAAGAGCTTTAAGTTTAGATATGGCTCTCATCAGCTCACTCACTAGGATGCTGCAGGAGACATGCCCATATATCCAGCTATATCTTATGGCCAAGGAGAGGTTTGATCAGATTTCTGAGCAAGAGCAGAACTTCCGTATTATTCTGGATCTACAGTTGAGTCTGATTGTAGAGTCGGGGGTAGACAGGAGAAGGGAGAATCTTCCAATAGCAAATGAGGTATTTATGATTTTACCTGAGGAGTATGGTTGTGGTGGATTTCGGGACATTGTATTGGCTGAGTGATTAAACGGTGAAATACCCAATAGGGGATTCTCTACCATCAATCCCAATCATGCCCCCTATTTGCCTCTTCATTATGTTCTCCTATTTCCTCATGGTGAACCCAGATGGCACTGGGGTAGAAGGCTTAACCTGGTTGGAAATAATACAGTAAAGGATAGATTATCCCAGAGAGCTTTCTACCACTTCCATCGTCATACCAGGACTGACGAGCCATCAACTATTCTTCGGACTGAAAGAATACTGCAGCAATTAGTAGTTGATACGTGGGCAATCTCAGATCAAAATGAACTCAACTGGCCGTAGTCAAATCAGGCTGGCTTGCAGACTGATTTGTACAATGGGCTACATGATGCGATGAGTACAAATAATGTCAACTTGGAGAAGGTTGTAAGGAGAATTATTTTGCCATCTACCTTCACTGGTGGGGATAGATTTATGCAGCAGCTATACTAGGACAGCATGGTGCTAGTCTGTCACTTTGGCAAACCATCACTATTTATCACATTCGCGGCCAATCCCAAATGGTTAGAGATTGAACTAGAGTTGTTACCTGGTCAGGTTGCTGCAGATCGCCCAGATCTTATTGCTTGAGTCTTCCATCTCAAGGTACAAGATTTATTAGATCAAATTAAAAATAAGGAAATCTTTGGCCACTGGCAAGGGTGGGTATGGACGATCAAGTACCAGAAGCGAGGCCTCCCTTACCTCTATCTTCTGCTCTTCTTGAGGTCTACTCCTGAGTTCCTGACTGGGGATTATATTGATCGCTTTATTTCTGCTGAGCTCCCTACTGACAATGATGAGATGGGATAGTAGTTGCGGTCAATTGTTCACAGTACAATGGTTCACACTCAATGTGCTAGAGGAAATGGCCATGCTTTATGCATGAAAGATTTGAACCCTTTCTTTGTCTCCACCTGTCATAAGGGGTATCCCTGTGAATTTCAGGAGAAGACAATGATCTAGGCCAATGGCTATTCCCTCTATCGGAGGTGTAATATGGGTAAATCCTTTGCTATTACTATGCCTGGATCTGCGGGTGCAGTGATGGCTACAATTGACAATAGGTAAGTTGTTCCCTATAGTCCCTACCTCTCCTTGAGGTATAATGCTCACATTAAGGTGGAAGTATGTGGGTCTGTACAATCTGTGAAATATATTCACAAGTATATATACAAAGGGGGCGACCAGGTAACTGCAGCTGTGGACTTAGAGATTGATGAAATAAAGCGTTACCTCCATGGAAGGTACACTGGATCTACTGAGGCCATGTGGTATTTGTTTGAATTTGATACTCACCAGGAGCAACCATTAGTAATGCCATTGGCCCTGCATTTAGAAGTCCAGCAGCCCATCTACTTCAAAGGTATTGAAAATCCTGAGGAGCTGCAGGAGCTGATCTAGTCTTCTCTATCAACACTAATTGGATTCTTTGACTACAATCAGAAGAATGAGAATGGGCGGCACTACTTGTACCACAAGTCCCCTGAGCATTCTGTCTACCAGTGAAAGTGGGATTGGAAAAGGAGGTAGAAGGGATTCTCTATTGGACACATGTTCTCTGCAAGTCCATTTATGGGTAAAAGATATTATCTGCACATGCTCTGGACTGTTGTACAAGGTCCTATGGGCTTTAAACATCTTAGAACAGTTGATGGTACAATGTACCCTACATTCAAGGGGGCCTGTATAGCATTAGGATTGCTGGAGGATGATGGGGAGTGGATGGCTATGTTCACAGAAGGGGCGGAGTTCATGACTGGTTGGGCACTGTGGCATCTATTCCCTTTGGCTCTCCAGTATACTACTATTATGAACCCAAATCATATTTGGGAGACATTTGGTAAATGTATATGTGATGATCTACCAAACCTGATCACAAGTGGCAGGTCCCCACAACTAGTGGGCATGGAGATATTTGAGAGTGAGCTACATCTTGACTATGGTCTGTACCTCTTGCAGCATGATCTGCTTGAATTTGGGAAAACCTTGGGTAAGTATAAGTTACCAGTACCAGTTCTCCATTGGGCTGTTGGTATAGCTATACTTGGCAACTGAGCATTGGAGGAAGAAACCGCCTATGATACGGAACAGGAAGAGGAAGCCTTTGCTGTAATGCGTGCACCACTTAATTGAGAACAAGCTACGTGCTTTGAGGATATAGTAAATACCGTGAAGCAACAGGAACTTAATCCACATCTACCTAGTAGTTCTGGTTTCTTCCTTCAAGGTCCAGCTGGAACAGGTAGGACCTTCCTCTATAATTGCTTATGTAGCTATTACTGGGCAAGAGGGAAGCTTGTACTATGTAGTGCATTATCTGGCATTGCAGCGCAATTGTTACCCGGAGGATGTACAGCTCACTCTCGGTTCTAGATTCTGTTGTCCACTTCCTTCAGTGGATGGAATATTAATAGCAATTCACCTCTTGCCCACTTGATTACAAATACTTCCTTGATCATTTGGGATGAGGCACCTATGCAACATAAGACCTGCTTTGAGGCAGTTAGTTGGACACTGAATGACATCTGTCCAGTAGGTGACCGCTCTCTGTTTGGTGGAATCACTACTGTTTTAAGTGGTGATTTTGCTTAGATCCTGCCCGTAGTACAGCAAGGTTCAAGGCTGGCTACTGTATAGGCTTCTCTTAGACATAGTTCTATTTGGGGAGCCTTGCGCATATTGAGATTAAAGACAACTATGTGGATTGCAGCTATGGAGGCCAATCAGATCTTCATTGACTTTCTCAAAAGTATGGTGATTGATTATACCTTTTATGGTAGGTTGGTCTTACCTGCCTATATCCGTAAAGTAACTACTGTAGATGAACTTTGTGATCAACTCTATGCACAGACACTATTGGATAAGGCGGTTACATCTCATGGTACTCTTATTGGAAGAGCTATTCTGGCCTTCAAGAATGATACTGTGAATGATTTTAATGACCTGCTTCTAAATAGGATGCTAGGCACAGAACATTGCTTTGAAGCTACCAATAAGGTAGAGCTGAGTAATGAAGCTGCTGCTGCAGAGCCCTATGCAGTAGAGTACCTCCAAAGTATCAACTTGGCCTCAATAGCACTATTATGTCTCAAACTCAAAATTGGAGTACCAGTAATCCTCATCCGGAATCTGAGTCCGAAGCATGGGATATGTAATGGGACTAGACTAAGTGTGTTAGAAGTAGGCTGCAATTGTCTACAGTTTGTAATACTGGGTGGTAAGTGGGATGGTGAGATTCGCCTTCTACCGTGGATAAAGCTCACAACCAGTGATGAAGATCTGCCTTTCATTATTGAAATAAAATAGTTCCCAGTCCGGTTGTGCTTTGCTATGACAGTGAATAAGTCCCAGGGGCAGTCTCTAGAGAAGGTGGGAGTGGATCTCCACTCTGATGTCTTTACATATAGGCAACTATATGTTGCTCTGTTACAGGTAACCTCTCTGGATGGGCTCACACTGTTACCATCTAGTAATACTCCTAATCGTACATCAAATATAGTGTTCCCTGAGGTACTGCAAAGATTATGTGATTGTAAGTCTCTTGACATTTGTTAGATTCTTTCCTATCACTCTTACAGTTATGCTAACTACTTTGCTCTTTCAGTCATTTGATAATTCTGTAGTACAATACCTTATGATGGTGCTTCTGATCTGAAGGTAGAGTGGTTGTTGGATTTCAACTGAGGGATTTGGTTATTGTTTACCTTATAATGATACTTTTTCTGAAGGTCTTTAGTTTGTTTGCATCTTGATATCCTATTAGATTCTGTGTTCAAGTTGTTAAAGATTTGAACCGTAAACTGAGATCATTTAGTTGGTTCCGAGTGTTTATTCTACTCCAAATGATGATATTATATCTGATGGCATGAAGTATTTTTTCATTCTTCAACACTGCTATATGATAGTAAGCTGAGTTCTTACTACTTGTAAGACCTATAATTCTGATGGCAGTTTACATTCTCTTTCTTTTCTTTGTTCCTTTAGTGTATATTTTTTCTTTCCTTGGTTGTTTATTTTCTCTATGTTTTTTTTTCCTTTACTTTTTTTTTTCTGTTCTTCTTCACTTTCTCTTTTTCTTATTCACTTTTCTTTAGCTATTTTTCTTTTAATACTATGATTTACCACTCCCTTTCTCTCAGTTTATATGAAATTTGGGGTTTTTGTATTTTCAATTTTTTTCTGAAAGCCCTAAACCCGGAAACCTAAGTTTTCTATTTTCTCTCATTGAGTTTTCAAGAAAATCAAAACTACACTACTATCACGCAATATATAACTTCATGCGTCCGTGGAGGGGGATGCTAGTGGTCATATGTGTTAGGTGGTAGCCGACTCCAAGGACGAGCAAGTCAGGACTAAGGCCTGATACGTGACGAAGTTATTGCTAGGAAGGCACACTCGAGATGTCAAAGTAGAAGTAAAGTGTAGAGGGGTATCGCATAAGGAATCTATTGACAAGATCTCTTTGCTATTGCTGATGATCTCTGAAAAGCGTGGGAGGCACCTGGATATTTATATTCTGCGTCTGGGTGTTCGCAGACAATCCACTCCTCCCACCTTTTCTATGTGCGAACTTCGTAGACCCCGAAAACCTTTACCCCACTGGACTCTGATTTCCCCAAACGGCGGAGAGGGTGTCCCGCCCCTCTCTGCGCGGCGTTTGTGCTAAGCATAGTCACTTGAACCCTTTCACCGTGGGAAGTGGCTACTCGTCTTTTCTCTGCATATAAAGTGATCAGCTCCGATGACTGACTCATCAATGCAGGTGGATTTCCTATCCATTTGCGTCACCCCGGCAGAAGCATGTTCCTGTCTTATCACGCGAATAGCGGTTAGGCCTCGTTGTGCTCAGGGTTGATCTCTCACGCGGTAGGCCCTCATCCGACTCGACCTTATCATGCCTTTGGGCATGGGAGAACAATCGTCTCTTGGGCGTCGTCTCCTCATCAGGCATGGTCTTTGCATGCGGGTATCTCTGCAACCAACCGACCAATTTGGTTGGTTCGACCTTGTCCGGATAGCCGTGAGTCCTCTCTTGTAGCCTCAGTGCAAGCCCCTTGGTTGGCTACCTTCAGTGGTCAGGTAAATGCGGGTTTTGTACCTGCGCCATATTGGCAGAAATTAACACATTCTCCAATTACTCTGACAGACCCTGGGATCGAATGCGTGACCCTTTGCCAATAATCACGTGCCATGCCCATTACACTATGCTGGTTCATCTTCTATGTCACATGAACTCCCCTCTCCCACAGTTCGGCCCGAATCTCTCTAGTCTGATTCTCTAGCGGTGTACATATCCAATTCCTTTAAGGACCCAACATAATAGGGTGAAAAACCTCTCCACATTTACTGGGCCAGGCCTAGGAAAACCTTTTCTCATCATCCTTCGTCTATATTCCCAGTATCTCCGGGTTTTCCCCGTGAAACCCTTCCACCAATTCCGTCGCGTGCTTTAAATATTCCCACAGTTCCCTGGTCTTTTCATCAACCGAACACCCCCATCACTTCACCAAGTACCTGAGTTTGTGGATCCTCCTTGTATGCCTGTGAATCCCGCGAAGATAAGAAATAACCTCGCTCTTTACTATCTTTTCAACCTCCTATTCCAGGTTGCCATCCATCTCCTTGCGCGTTCTGGGTGACTGTGCGCGAGCCAGCTAAATGGATGTCCGGTAAGGCTCTAATAGTGATACATGGAACACAGGGTGGATCTTCCAGCGTTCGGATATTTCTAGCTTAAATGCTCAGTTGCCGCATGGCTCCGGGATTTTGAAGGGCCCATTGTAACGACCCAACGTACATGAGCTATGGCAGACGGAACCTATACCCATACAGGTAGCCAGGAGGCGAACTGGTAGGAACCGGCAGGCAAGTAAGTACTTGACCGACGGAGACCTGATGGCCCAGGCTCTGGGAAGGAACAGAAGTGGCTGGTCAGGTACCTAGGTACCTGGGTACACCCGGGAGCGGTGTCAGCATACTTAGGGACCTCTGAAGGGGCAGTTACTCAGTTAGGCAGGG
>PYWC01000006.1:2133112-2188438 GCA_003182015.1 Tuber magnatum
CGGTGCAGATATGGACTGTATGAATACGCGGTCATGCCGTTTGGGTTGTGTAATGCCCCGGCAACTTTCCAAAGCATGATAAACGAGGTGTTTCGGGATCTCATGGACAAAGGAGTCAGCGCCTACAAGGACGACATCCTGATCTACTCCGAAACTATGGAAGAACAAGTCGCAATGGTACGGCGTGTGATGGAGAAATTGCGGAAAGCTAGACTATGTGTAAGCATGAAGAAGTCCAGTTGCCATCAACAGGAAGTTGAATTCCGCGGATACAAGATCTCCAATATAAGGATCTCTATATTGTCAGGGAAGGTGCAAACAAGCCGGGATTGCGCATCTCCGACATGCGTCGTCGACGTTCAAAGCTTTATGGGCTTTGCCAACTTCTATCGTCGATTCCTAGAAGGGTTCAGCAAGATAGCGAAACCTCTAACCGACTTGACAAAGAAGGATGTCCGATGGGAAAGGACACCTGCATGTGCGCAGGCCTTCAACCATTTGAAGGAAGCATTCACGTCCAAACCTATCCTAGTACATTGTGACCCCGAACAGCCAACCGGGCTGGAAACCAATGCTAGTGACTTTGCATTAGGAGCCGTTCTCTCCCAGTTCTGTGAAGACGAGGGATGGTATCCAGTGGCCTATCATAGTAGGAAGTTCCACCCAGCAGAGATTAATCATGATGTCCATGGCAAGGAAATGACGGCCATCATGGCAGCATTCAAGGAATAGGATCATTTGCTACGCTCGGTAAAGGACCAGTTGGTGATGTATACGGATCATAAGAATTTGGAGTACTTCAATAGTACCAAGATACCTAACAGAAGACAGCACCGCTGGGTGGAGTTCCTGCAACCGTTTAACTTCAAGGTGGTTTACCGAGAAGGATGGTTAAATGAGAAGACAGATGCTTTGTCGCGGCGTAGGGACTACCGCCCTGAAGCGGGGAGTGATTTTCTGCCACAGTCGTTTTTTCGCCCCTGACAGCGGGTCGGGAGCCAGGAATGGGACATCTTGCGACCACAAGTGTTGCCGGTGTGCCTGGGATTTTGGCTCCAGTCTTTCTTTTTGGATCAACTGCGGGTAGCGATAACCAAAGACCAGGAGTACTTAAGAATCCGGAAGGGAACAGCTGCCGGTGACAAGGAGGTTGACCGACATTGCACGACGGAAAAGGGCTTGCTCCTGTACAAGAACAGGTGGTATGTGCCCAAGGGTCAGAATCTGAAGCTGACAATCATGAAGGCAGAACATGACTCCCGAATCATGGGACACTTCGGGACCTGGAAGACCATTGGCAGGGTTAAGGCTAACTTCTATTGGCCTAAGATGGACGAGCACATCACTGACTACGTGCGAACATGTGACGCGTGCCAAAGAAATAAATCCATCAGGCACAAGAGGTTCGGGCTGCTGGAACCTATTGATGTTCCTATGAGGCCGTGGATAGCGATTTCAATGGATTTCATCGTGGCGCTGCCAGATTCCGAAGGGTATACCAAGATCTGGGTCATAGTGGACCAATTCTCGAAAATGGCCCATTTCATACCCCTGACCACTGAGGTACCTATCAAGGACCTTGCCTTGATATTCCTGAAGGAAGTCTGGCGCCTTCATGGACTCCCCACGTCAATCATCTCTGACCGAGATAGCCGATTCACATCCAAGTCCTGGATGAGTCTAATGCACTTGTTGCAAGTGAAACCAAATGTTTCGACCGCATTCCACCCTGAGACTGAGGGGCAGACCGAGAGAGTTAATCAAACACTGGAGCAGTACTTGCATAGTTACCGTTCCTACCAACAAGATGATTGGGTTTCGCTATTACCGCTTGCGGAGTATGCATACAACACCTCGACATAAGAATCCCCCAGGTTGTCACCTTTTGAGATCAACTATGGGTTTAACCCAAGGACAAACTGGTCCTGTATTATGTCTGATAACTAGGGAACACACCCTAGTAGTGAGCTCTTGGTTAAGGAGTGGGAAGGAACCTGGGCAGAGATTCGGGGAACAATCCAATGGGCACAGGCAAGGCAACGCAAATGGCGCAAGCAGAAAAGGCTGCCATCACCGGACTACGTCACCCTGGGGGATGTGGCTGCTGGGCGGGCAAAGAAAGGAGACCGCGGGATGTTGAACGGAAAAAACATGTGGACGAAGCGTCCAATGGAAAAGCTGGACCACTGGATGATTGGGTCTTTCGTGGTCAAACGTCGGGTGGGTAACCGAGCTTATGAACTCCAATTGCCCACCAGATGGAGCACCCACCCGGTTTTCAATGTCATGTTGCTCGAACCCTATCGCGAGGATCCGGAAGCAGGTAGCGTAAAGGAAGCCCCTACCGCGGAACCTATAGACAACGAGCCCGGTTATGTTATCGAAGCTGTTATGGACAGCTGATGGTACGGAGGAGTGAAGGTGAAGTTTTCGTCGTACTTTGTCCAGTACCTGGTTTCATGGGAAGGCTATGGGGATGAGGAAAGTTCATGGGAGCCCTATGAGATACTAGAAGGGACAGGCTTACAGGCCATTCTGGATGTTCACCAAAGATATCCGTCCAAGCCCAGGGACCATAGGGTCTTGGGGGAATCGAGTCGTGGAAACAAGAGACGATGCTAACGGTCCGGGACGGACCACAGAGAAGAGGGGAGTGATGTAACGACCCAACGTACACGAGCTATAGCAGACGGAACCTATACCCATACAGGTAGCCAGGAGGCGAACTGGGAGGAACTGGCAGGCAAGTAAGTACTTGACCTACGGAGACCTGATGGCCCAGGCTCTGAGAAGGAACAGAAGTGGCTGGTCAGGTACCTAGGTACCTGGGTACACCCGGGAGCGGTGTCAGCGTACTTAGGGACGTCTGAAGGGGCAGTTAGTCAGTTGGGCAGGGTAACTGGAGAAAGGTCTGAAGTGTCTATCCCCAGGGACGGAATAGACCGGGTAACTGGGGAGAGTCTTCTTGTACATCGGACCAGGTTACTCTAACGTCAGGACTAGGTTACCCTGCCATGAGGCCTGGGTTACCCTGCCCAAAGTCCTGAGTTAGCCTACCTTTCAATACGAAGTCCCTCTAGGAGTTTGGGAAAATTGACCGGAATGTTTGCGACACGAAGCCATGCATAATACTGGAATCTGGGACTCCGGGAGATGCTAGTGGGCGAGCTACACAGCTCCGACGAAGCTGGAAATTGGAGACATTATTCCTATCGTACCCCTCCGGCCTCAGCCTGGGGTCCGGACATCATGGGCAAACGGTTATATAGTNCGCTCCTGCTACTCGATAGTGGAGCTACTGGGCCGGTCCTTAGTAGCCGATGGGTTAAATGGACTCAGGCACCATGTGTACGCGGAAAGGTACACGCACTGATAAGCGACGCTAGCGGTAATCTCATTCTGGGGTCAGGTCTACACTATACCAAGTCATTGGAAATGAGGATAGGTGACCACCACAATGAGATGCGCTTTGAAGTCGCAGATATGCCCGACACTAAGGTGGATGGGTACCCACCTATGTCTTGGTTGAAGGACCATAACCTTGACATAGATTGGAAGACGGGATCACTAACCTGGTATTCAGATTTCTGTAAGGCTAACTGCCTGGCAGAGCAGGGGCGGTTAGTGTTCATGACCGATGAAGAGTTACTAGCTGAGGACCCTAGTAATGTGTACCTATTGGGAATCGTGCAATGCTCCGATGAGGAAGGTGCCGACATTACGGTTAAGCTACTCCGCGAGTATAAGGACTATGGGGATATCTTCAGTCAAGAATGGATTGAGGCATTAGCGGAGCAGTCGAAGTATGACCATACGATCGAGTTGCAACCTGGAACTCAACCTCCATTTGGGCCTATCTATCCATTATCGGAAAAGGGGCTTAAGGCGCTCCGGGAATATCTCAATAACATGCGGCGAATGGGGAAGCTACGGCGATCCAGTTCCTCAGCAGCAGCCCCTACCCTCTTCGTGCCAAAACCAGATGGTATACTAGGACTGGTAATAGATTACGGAGGGCGGAACAAAATCACAGTGAAGAGCCAGTATCCTCTGCCGTTGCTGAACAAGCTGCGAGATATGTTAGGAAAGGCTGCTGTGTTCACCGAGTTGGACTTAAAGAACGGCTACTACCTACCGAGGATGGCAGAAGGTGAGGGATGGAAGAAGGCCTTCCGGTGCAGATATGGACTGTATGAATACGCGGTCATGCCGTTTGGGTTGTGTAATGCCCCGGCAACTTTCCAAAGCATGATAAACGAGGTGTTTCGGGATCTCATGGACAAAGGAGTCAGCGCCTACAAGGACGACATCCTGATCTACTCCGAAACTATGGAAGAACAAGTCGCAATGGTACGGCGTGTGATGGAGAAATTGCGGAAAGCTAGACTATGTGTAAGCATGAAGAAGTCCAGTTGCCATCAACAGGAAGTTGAATTCCGCGGATACAAGATCTCCAATATAAGGATCTCTATATTGTCAGGGAAGGTGCAAACAAGCCGGGATTGCGCATCTCCGACATGCGTCGTCGACGTTCAAAGCTTTATGGGCTTTGCCAACTTCTATCGTCGATTCCTAGAAGGGTTCAGCAAGATAGCGAAACCTCTAACCGACTTGACAAAGAAGGATGTCCGATGGGAAAGGACACCTGCATGTGAGCAGGCCTTCAACCATTTGAAGGAAGCATTCACGTCCAAACCTATCCTAGTACATTGTGACCCCGAACAGCCAACCGGGCTGGAAACCAATGCTAGTGACTTTGCATTAGGAGCCGTTCTCTCCCAGTTCTGTGAAGACGAGGGATGGTATCCAGTGGCCTATCATAGTAGGAAGTTCCACCCAGCAGAGATTAATCATGATGTCCATGGCAAGGAAATGACGGCCATCATGGCAGCATTCAAGGAATAGGATCATTTGCTACGCTCGGTAAAGGACCAGTTGGTGATGTATACGGATCATAAGAATTTGGAGTACTTCAATAGTACCAAGATACCTAACAGAAGACAGCACCGCTGGGTGGAGTTCCTGCAACCGTTTAACTTCAAGGTGGTTTACCGAGAAGGATGGTTAAATGAGAAGACAGATGCTTTGTCGCGGCGTAGGGACTACCGCCCTGAAGCGGGGAGTGATTTTCTGCCACAGTCGTTTTTTCGCCCCTGACAGCGGGTCGGGAGCCAGGAATGGGACATCTTGCGACCACAAGTGTTGCCGGTGTGCCTGGGATTTTGGCTCCAGTCTTTCTTTTTGGATCAACTGCGGGTAGCGATAACCAAAGACCAGGAGTACTTAAGAATCCGGAAGGGAACAGCTGCCGGTGACAAGGAGGTTGACCGACATTGCACGACGGAAAAGGGCTTGCTCCTGTACAAGAACAGGTGGTATGTGCCCAAGGGTCAGAATCTGAAGCTGACAATCATGAAGGCAGAACATGACTCCCGAATCATGGGACACTTCGGGACCTGGAAGACCATTGGCAGGGTTAAGGCTAACTTCTATTGGCCTAAGATGGACGAGCACATCACTGACTACGTGCGAACATGTGACGCGTGCCAAAGAAATAAATCCATCAGGCACAAGAGGTTCGGGCTGCTGGAACCTATTGATGTTCCTATGAGGCCGTGGATAGCGATTTCAATGGATTTCATCGTGGCGCTGCCAGATTCCGAAGGGTATACCAAGATCTGGGTCATAGTGGACCAATTCTCGAAAATGGCCCATTTCATACCCCTGACCACTGAGGTACCTATCAAGGACCTTGCCTTGATATTCCTGAAGGAAGTCTGGCGCCTTCATGGACTCCCCACGTCAATCATCTCTGACCGAGATAGCCGATTCACATCCAAGTCCTGGATGAGTCTAATGCACTTGTTGCAAGTGAAACCAAATGTTTCGACCGCATTCCACCCTGAGACTGAGGGGCAGACCGAGAGAGTTAATCAAACACTGGAGCAGTACTTGCATAGTTACCGTTCCTACCAACAAGATGATTGGGTTTCGCTATTACCGCTTGCGGAGTATGCATACAACACCTCGACATAAGAATCCCCCAGGTTGTCACCTTTTGAGATCAACTATGGGTTTAACCCAAGGACAAACTGGTCCTGTATTATGTCTGATAACTAGGGAACACACCCTAGTAGTGAGCTCTTGGTTAAGGAGTGGGAAGGAACCTGGGCAGAGATTCGGGGAACAATCCAATGGGCACAGGCAAGGCAACGCAAATGGCGCAAGCAGAAAAGGCTGCCATCACCGGACTACGTCACCCTGGGGGATGTGGCTGCTGGGCGGGCAAAGAAAGGAGACCGCGGGATGTTGAACGGAAAAAACATGTGGACGAAGCGTCCAATGGAAAAGCTGGACCACTGGATGATTGGGTCTTTCGTGGTCAAACGTCGGGTGGGTAACCGAGCTTATGAACTCCAATTGCCCACCAGATGGAGCACCCACCCGGTTTTCAATGTCATGTTGCTCGAACCCTATCGCGAGGATCCGGAAGCAGGTAGCGTAAAGGAAGCCCCTACCGCGGAACCTATAGACAACGAGCCCGGTTATGTTATCGAAGCTGTTATGGACAGCTGATGGTACGGAGGAGTGAAGGTGAAGTTTTCGTCGTACTTTGTCCAGTACCTGGTTTCATGGGAAGGCTATGGGGATGAGGAAAGTTCATGGGAGCCCTATGAGATACTAGAAGGGACAGGCTTACAGGCCATTCTGGATGTTCACCAAAGATATCCGTCCAAGCCCAGGGACCATAGGGTCTTGGGGGAATCGAGTCGTGGAAACAAGAGACGATGCTAACGGTCCGGGACGGACCACAGAGAAGAGGGGAGTGATGTAACGACCCAACGTACACGAGCTATAGCAGACGGAACCTATACCCATACAGGTAGCCAGGAGGCGAACTGGGAGGAACTGGCAGGCAAGTAAGTACTTGACCTACGGAGACCTGATGGCCCAGGCTCTGAGAAGGAACAGAAGTGGCTGGTCAGGTACCTAGGTACCTGGGTACACCCGGGAGCGGTGTCAGCGTACTTAGGGACGTCTGAAGGGGCAGTTAGTCAGTTGGGCAGGGTAACTGGAGAAAGGTCTGAAGTGTCTATCCCCAGGGACGGAATAGACCGGGTAACTGGGGAGAGTCTTCTTGTACATCGGACCAGGTTACTCTAACGTCAGGACTAGGTTACCCTGCCATGAGGCCTGGGTTACCCTGCCCAAAGTCCTGAGTTAGCCTACCTTTCAATACGAAGTCCCTCTAGGAGTTTGGGAAAATTGACCGGAATGTTTGCGACACGAAGCCATGCATAATACTGGAATCTGGGACTCCGGGAGATGCTAGTGGGCGAGCTACACAGCTCCGACGAAGCTGGAAATTGGAGACATTATTCCTATCGTACCCCTCCGGCCTCAGCCTGAGGCCCGGACGTCATGGGCAAACGGTTGTGTAGTTGTGTGCAGTCTAGCAAAGAGGAATCTTTGGAGACCTGCTTGCAACACCGTATACGTCGCTGCCGTCCGGTTGACCGTAAGCTGTTCGCAAGATATACAAGGGGGCATAGGGTGGAAGGTGGAGTACCTCCTCCAAGTTGTTCGGAGTAAAACGGACCAAAACTGACGGAGTTAACGGGAGTTAACCGTGGGGGTCCCGAAGGTAGTCCCGGGTGGTGCCGGGACGACTGGGAACGTTTTGCACCTACCACGCCCAAGGATGTCCCCAACGCCATAGGCTCTGAGAGGGAAGTGCAGAGACACTAAAAGCATGATTCCTACCGCAGGTAAGGTGTATCCGAGGTAGTGGTCATGGGTAGCGCCCATTGGATCACTCCTGGACCACCGTACCCTGCGGAAGACACCGGAAGCCCGAGACTCGTAAATAGTAGATAGATAAACCGCTCACGGTAGCTTCCGGCGTCAAGAAGAAATCAACGCGCATGGGAAGGGTGTCATAGATAGTCTAGTTCAGCAAGGGGTCTTGACAGTTAGCCACTGGCAAGTCCCCGATGCGCAGAGGTTTTCACTCCGGCGGGCAGAATGGAAATGCGCCGCAGAAACGATATGCACATATGGTGAACGCCGACTAGAGCGGGTCGACACATACATGCCCGAAGGGGGTGTCAGGAGACGTGTCGGACCGCCCTTAGCGGAGAAGGGTGTGCTCGAATAGTTGGAGTAAACTGATGGGGGAGTTTCTGGCATAAGATAAAACTACCTGAGAGTCTATGCGAGAACTCTCCTACTCCAACAATCAATCCTCTCGAGACCTTAATTGAGTGAAGCGACAGGCTTAACGATATTAAGTTTTACAATTTTCTTTATTCTTACAATGGTGTGAACTTTTGGCGATAAGTTTGAAGTTGTTCGGTGCGGTCGCAACCTTAGGATCCATCTTCCTAGGGGTGCCCCCCTTACACCCATATAGTTTTGGGCTAAGCTTTTTGGAGAGTCTTTCGGCAAAAAGGTTTTTGGTGTAAAGCATGACCAAGTCGCCTGTCTGAAAGTTTGGCTGGGGTCTTGCTCTCTTCTCCTGGTACTGCCCCCTTGCTTCCCTGGTTGCCTTCAGTATGGCCATTGCCTGTCCATGTATTTCCTTCATCCAGTCAGCATACATGCTGGCTCCAGGATTTCGCGCTTCTCACTCTTTCACCCACTCTATTTGTGCGTGGTATCTGTAGTTCACGCAGAAAGGGGTTAGTCCGTGCACACTCATAACGGAGTTGTTGTAGGCATGTTCCGCTAGCGGAAGCAGTTGGTGCCACTCATCCTGATCATAGTTAACGAAGCTTCTAAGACAGCCTTCCAGCACTTGGTTGGTTTTCTTTCTTTGCCTATTTGTTTGCAGAAGATATGCTGTTGACATTTTTCGCTTAATGTCTAAGAGTTTACACTAGAATTCCCAAAATTCCCCTGCGAACTTTGCATCCAAATTCACAATGATTTTGCTGGGTAGCCCATGCTGTTTCCACACTTCCCGGAGAAATGTCTGGGCTACATCCTTTGCCCTCGCATTTTCCTTTAGCCCTATGAAGTGGGCCATCTTGGTGAATCGGTTGACTACTACCATTATCTGAGTGTTCTCTTCCGACTTCAGTAGCGGTGTTATGAAGTCGGTTGAGATAGCGGTCCATGCTGCGTAGGGTATTTCCAATGGCTGTAGAAACCCATACTTTGCGTACTGTGGTGCTTGGTTCTGTTGACACTCGTTGCATGACCATATGTAGTCGTTTACCCATTCCGTGAGCCCTCTCCAGTAGAAGTCCCTTGTTATGATTTCTACCATTTTTCCCTGGCCAAAGTGCCCTGCAACCTTTGAGTCATGGCTGCTCTGCACAATCACCGTTTGTAGGGCCTCGTCCGTTGTAATAAATAGCCATCTCTTGTAACAAAGGAGGCCATCCGCTAAGGTCCCATGTATTGACATTTCCTTTCCTTCATCCAGGAGCCTTCCTAACTCCTTTTCCCTCATTTTTCAGGCCTGGTCTGTCCTTCCCTTGTCCTCTACCTGTTGCATATATTGGGCATCAAATTTTCATGCCATTGCTTTAATAACTACCACGTTGGTTAGCACAGTTTCTTCGGTTGTCAGGGCCTTGTGCCATCCCTGACCATACTCATCGAAGTGTTGATTTAGCCCACTTTCTTCCCTTAGCTGATGCGCTTCGGTTTGCGTTTCGACCATACTGGTTCCTGTGCTTCCAAATCCTCCTTGGCCTCTCTTAGTATTGTCTAGCTCCATTGCTTCATGGAGCTCTCCTTTGTGGATCCTTTCTACTATGAGTTGTGCCACTTGTTCGCCCTTCCCCACATGGTAGTCCTGGTCCTTTTGGTTGAATAGCGATACCTTCACTTCTCCCCAGTAGTCTCTGTCCACAACTCCTGCCCCGACCCTGACCCCATGTCTGACAGCAAGGCTGCTTCTTGGAGCTACTCGATCGCAGGTTCCTGCTAGTAATGCTAAGGCTATTCCGTTGGCTACCATTGCTTGTTTGCGAGCTGGCACTACTGCTTCTTCCAGCGCTCAGATATCGTGGCCTGCCGCTTTACTCGAGCCCCTTGTTGGAATTTGGGCTTCTGGGTGCAGCCGCATGGCTCTAGTGTATTCCAGCTCGGGTGTTCCCTGACCTGGATCAGGTTCCTCTTCTCTTCCAATCACTCTAAACATAATGCGGGTAAAGTGTGCAGAGTTCAAGATTGAGAGCTTCTCACTCTGTGCAGCTCCCCCTTCAGGACGGTACTCCAAGCATCTGCTTAATGCGTCCGGTCTTCCGCCGCTTGACCCTGGTTGGTACACAATCTTGAAGTCAAAGTCTGCTAACTTCTGTCCCCACCTTGATTGCCTGGCACTCTAGGCCTTGGTCCTGTAGAAATATTGTAGATTTTGATGATCTGTAAATACCGTAATGGGTTCCTTTGTTCCTGCCAGGTAGTGACGCCCTTCTTTAAATGCTTTAACTATGGCGAGCAACAATTTATTGTGAAAATTGTAGTTGCGTTCTGCCGAGTTGAGCTTTTGTGAGTGAAATGCTATCTGGTGTAACCTCTTATCAATGGATTGTGACAGTATACACGCTAGCGTGAAATTACTCGCATCCGTTTCCACCACTGTATTTCAGTCTGGATGGCAATGTGCCAGAATTGGCACCGTCACAAAATATTCCTTCAGAAGTTTGAAAGCCTACTCCTGTTCCTTTCCCCAGGCGAAGCCCTTCGAGCCGCCTTTCAATAACTCCCTTACCGGTTTACAAGTTCCTGAGAAATTCATGATGAATCTTGGATAGAAATTCGCAAATCCTATAAAAGTTTGTATGTCCTTTATGGACCTGGGTCTCTTCCATTCCCTTATGGCTTTGATCTTTTGATCTCTCATAGTGATCCCGTCGGTCTTCACTATGTATCCCAGAAATTCTACTGTCCTGGTGTGAAATACTGACTTAGTGATAGACACTACTAACCGGTATTTCCATAAGTCGGTTAATGCCTCCTCTACCAACTTGACGCGGTCCTCCCCGGTCCTGGAGTACATTAAGATATCGTCTATGTATACGACCACTCCCAGATCTAGGAATCTCCTCAGGACCACGTGTAGCATGTCTTGGAAGGTGGCGGGCACATTGACTAGCCCAAATGGCATTACCCAATATTCATAATGACCATATCGAGTGCGGAAGGCTCTCTTCCACTCATTCGGCTTTTTAATACGCATCAGGTATTACCCATCCTTTAGATCCAACTTGGTGAAGATACACAACCCGACTACTCAATCTCTGAGTTCACTCAGGAGCAGTAGGGGGTACTTGTTGGCAATCGTAACCTTGTTCAGCCCATGGTAATCCACACATAGCCTCAGCCCTCCATCAGGTTTGAGTACAAATAGTATTGGTGCGACTGCAGGCGACTGGCTTGGGGTTATTTTTCCTTCTTGTAGCATCTTGTCAAGGTACTCTCACAGCACCCATAGCTCCTTTTCAGACAACGGGTATATTGGCCCCCACAGCGGCTTTTCTCCCTCCACAACGTTGATCTCCTAATCAAAGGCATTATACTTGGAGAGCCATTCCGCTGCCTGGGGCAGGAAGAGATCACCGTATTCCCGGTAAGGTTTTACTGGAGTTTCCATCACTGCTCCCGCTGGGTCATCCTGGCCTGCAATCCGGCCCACGTATCTTGCTGTGCGATCCAGGGCCACAGTCTTATCCCACTCAATGCAGATTCCATCATCTTCCTATTCCAGGTGTTGCTTACCCTATTGCACCTAGAATGTCCATCTGCTGGCATTCTCAATTAAGGACCAGGGGTGTTGGCCATGCCACCAACCAAATGGTAATATGAAGTCAGGGGTCTCCTGGCTCATGACTTTACAGGTAATTTCCATGCAATGTCGGTTAGCCCCAATTTCTAGAATGATAGGGCTCGTATAGCACCTTCGCACATTTTGGGATTGTGCACCGTCCAACACAGTTATCCTAACTGGGGTGTCTTGCTATATCGTTTCTGGTCCCAGTTTTTGGACTAGCACTTTCCATATGACAAAGATCTCCAAGCCCTAGTCTAATAATGCATGAAATCGGTACTTGTCCTCCTTATATTTATAAAGTGGCCATGCCTTGTGGTCACTAGTAATGTGTAGGTGTTGGGACTGGAGTTTTCTGTCACTTGGGTCCCCTGTAGGGTTACCCTGTCTTCGTTTAATGGACATTTGTGGATCGGGGTATTCAATAATCTTGGGTGTTTGTTATTGTGCCGACACAATTTCAGCCATTGAGGTCTCCTCAGACAAACTCGGTCTCTTGTTTGCGTCTTCTTTCATGACTTCTTTCCCCACAGGCATGACATTTAATCATACCGGTCTATGCCAATAGTGGATAGATGAGGGAGCGTGCTTTCCAACCAAGCCTTAAGTGTTCGACTCCTGCCATTGCGTACGATTTAAGGGGCACATGCTGTCCTTTGTCTCGCCTAGCTACCTGCAGGCTACCCACTCGCTGTCGCTCGGGGTACCAACCTGAGACTGGGACAGCTGTAACGGGTATACTGCTAGGAAGATGGAGGCCAAGGTCGCGACTGTACCGAACAACTTCGAACTTGTCTCCAGAGGTTCAAACAAATGTAGGAGTAAAGAAAACGGTAAAACTTAATATCATTAAGTCTGACACCTCACTCAATTGAGGTCTCGGGGAGGATTGATTGTTGGAGTAGGAGAGTTCTCGTATAGACTTTTCAGGTAGTTTTATCTGGTGCCAAAAACTCCCCCATGAGTTTACTCCAACTATTCGAGCACACCCTTGTGCGCTAAGGGTGGTCCGACACGTTCGAGTCGGCGTTGACCGTATACGGTTGTCGTTTCTGCGGCGCATTTCCATTTTGCCCACCAGAGTGAAAATCTCTTTGTATCGGTGTCTTGCCAGTCGCTAACAGTCAAGGCACCTCATGAAATGGACTATCTATGACACCCTTCCCATATGCAGTGATCTCTACCTGACTCTGGAAGCTACCGGGAGTGGTTTATCTATATACAGTTTATGGGTCTCGGGCTTCTGGTGTCTTCCGCAGGATACGGTAGTTCAAGAATGATCCAATCGGCACTGCCCATGACCACTACCTGGGTTGTACCTTACCAGTGGTAGGAATCATGCTTTTAGTGTCTCTGCACTTCTCTTTCAGGGCCTATAGCTTTGGGGACACTTCTGGGCATGGTAGGTGTAAAACTCTCCTAGTCGCCCCAACACCACCTGGGACTACTTTTGGGACCCCCACGGTTAACACCCGTTAACTCCGTCAGTTTTGGTCCGTTCTACTCCAAACAACTTGGAGAAGGTACTTCACCTTCCACTCTGTGCCCCCTTGTATACCCTCCGAATATCCTGCATTCGACCGGACGGCAGCGATGTATATGGTGTTGGAAGTGGGTCTGCAAAGGTTCCTCTTTGCTAGAGTGCGCACAACTACAAAGTCGTTTGCCCAAGACATCCGGGCCTCCAGGCGGGGCAGGAGGGGTATGATAGGAATAATGTCTCCAATTTACAGCTTCATCAAAGCTACATAGCTTGCCCAATAGTATCCCCCAAAACCCCAGATTCAAGTATTATGCATGGCTTGACGTGACAAACATTGCAGTCAATTTTCCTGAACTCCACCAGGGACTTCGTATTGAAAGGTAGGGTAACCCAGGACTTAGGGCGGGGTAACCCAAGCCCCATGGCAGGGTGACCTGGCCCTGAGGGTAGGGTAAGCTTGTCTGGTGGGCAAGATGACTTTTCCCTATTACCCTGTCTATTCCGTCGCCGGAGATAGACACTTCTGACCTTTCTCCAGTTACCCTCCCTCGCTGAGTAACCACCTCTTCAGAGGTCCCTAAGTACGCTGACACCGCTCCTGGGTGTATCCAGGTACCTGAATCTCTGACCAGCTAATTCTGTCCATTCTTGGAGCCTGGGCCATCAGGTCTCCATAGGTCAAGTACTTACTTGCCTGCCGGTTCTTGCCAGTTCGCCTCCTGGCTACCTGTATGGGTATAGGTTCCGCCTGCCAGAACTCATGCACGCTGGGTTGTTACATCAGTCCCCTCAGCTCTACGGTCTGTCTAGGACTGCTAGCATCGTCTCTGATTTCCACGACTCGCGTCCCCCAAGACCCTATAGTCCATGAGCTTGGAGGGATATCTTTTCTTAAAATCCAGAATGGCCTGTAAGCCGGTCCCTTCTAGCATCTCATAGGGCTCCCATGAATTCTCCTCAGTCATGTAGCCTTCCTATGAAACCAGGTACTGGACAAAGCGCGACGGAAACTTCGCCTTGGCTCCTCCCTACTATCCACTCTCCACAACAGCTTTGATAATATAACTGGCCTCATTGTCCACAAGTTCCGGGGTAGGGAGATCCCTGACCCTACCTGCTGCCGGATTCTCACAATAGGGTTCGAGTGACGTGACATTGAAACCTGGGTGGACGCTCTATCTGGTGGGCAGTGGGAGTTCGTAGGCTCTGTTACCCACTCAACGTTTGACCACAAAAGAGCCCAACATCCAGCGGTCCAGCTTCTCCATCAGACGCTTTGTGCGGATGTTCTTTCGGTTTAACATCACGTGGTCCGCTTTCTTCACCAGCCCAGCGGTCACATCCTCCAAGGTAACATAGTCCGGTAATGGCAGCCTTTTCTGGTTGTGCCATTTACGTTGCCTTACCTGTGGCCATTGGATCGTTTCCTGAATCTCTTCCCAGCTCCTTTCCCATTCCTTGACCAAGACCTCGCTGCGAGGGTGTATTCCTTGGTTGTCAGATGCGACACCCGACCAGTTTGTCTGTGGGTTAAATCCATAATTGATCGTTACCAGTGACAACCTGGTGGATTCAGATGTGAAGGTGTTGTATGCATACTCCGTAAGGGGTAGTGGCGAAACTAAATCATCCTGTTGGTGGGAGCAGTAACTACACAAGTACTGTTCCAGTGTCTGATTAACCTTTTCGGTTTGCCCATCAGTCTCAAGGTGGAATGCTGTCGAAACATTTAGTTTCACTTGCAACAAGTGCATTAGACTTATCCAGAACTTGGATGTGAATTGGCTATCCCGGTCTGAGATGATTGACTCTGGGAGTCCATGAATGCACCAAACTTCCTTCAGGAATATTAAGGCAAGGTCCTTGATGGGCAGCAAAGTGGTCAGGGGTATGAAATGTGCCATTTTCGAAAATCTGTCCACTATGACCCAGATCTTAGTATACCTTTTGGACTTCGGCGGTGCTACAATGAAGTCCATGGAAATCGCTGTCCACGGTGGTATAAGAACATCAATAGGTTCCTGCAGAATGAACATCTTATGCCTGATGGACTTATTTCTTTGGCACGCATCACATGTCCGCATGTAGTCGGTGATGAGCTCATCCATCTTAGGCCAGTAGAAGTTAGCCCTAACCCTGCCAAAGGTCTTGTAAGTCATGAAGTGTCCCACGATTCGGGACTCATGTTCTGCTTTCATGATTGTCCGCTTCAGGTTCTGACCCTTGGGAACATACCACCGGTTCCTGTACAGGAGTAAGCCCTGTTCCGTCATGAAATGTCGGTCTACCTCTTTGTCACCGGCAGCCATTGCCTGAAGGATCCTGGAGTATTCCCGGTCTTCGGTTATCGCTACCCGCAGTTGAACCAATAAGGAAGACTGGAGCTGAAATCCTTGGTACACCTGCAACACTTGTGGTCGCAAGATGTCCCGTTCCTGGCTCCCGACCCACAGTCCAGGGCGAAAAAATCACTGAGGCGCAAAATCACTCCCGCGGTCAGGGCGGTAGTGTCTATGCCGCGACAAAGCATCTGCCTTCTCATTCAACTGTCCTTCCCTGTAAACCACCTTGCAGTTGAACGGTTGCAGGAACTCAGTCCAGCGGTGCTGCCTACAGTTAAGGACCTTGGTACTGTTAAAGTACTCCAAATTCGTATGGTCTGTATAGATCACCAATTGGTCCGTTATTGAGCCTAGCAGATGATCCCACTCCTTGACGCCGCCACGATGGCAGTCATTTCCTTATCATGGACATCATAATTAATCTCTGCTGTGGGAAACTTCTGAGTATGGTAGGCCACTGGATGCTCTGTCTCATCTTCGCAGAACCAGGAGAGGACAGCTCCTAATGCGAAGTCACTAGCGTCGGTTTCCAGCCAGGTTGGCCCTTCAGGGTCAAATTGTGCTAGGATGGGTTTGGACGTAAAGGCCTCCTTTAACTGGTTGAAGGTCTGTGCACAAGCAGGTGTCTATTCCCATCAGACATCCTTCTTTGTCAAGTCCGTTAGAGGTTTTGCTATTTTGCCGAACCCCTCTATGAACCGCCAATAGAAGTTGGCAAAGCCCATAAAGCTTTGAACGTTGACGACGCATGTTGGAGGTGTCCAATCCCAGATTGTTCGCACCTTTTCCCACAGCATAGAGATCTCCATGCCAGAGATCTTGTATCCGCGGAATTCGACTTCCAGCTGGTGGAAACTGGACTTCTTCATGCTTACGCATAATCTGGCTTTCCGCAATTTCTCCATCACACGTCTCACGATCGCAACGTGCTGTTCCATAGTTTCAGAGTAGATCAGGTTGTCATCCATGTACACAATGACTCCTTCATCCATGAGGTCCTGAAAGACCTCATTTATAATACTCGAGAAAGTTGCGGGAGCGTTACATGCCCCAAACGGCATGACCGTGTATTCATAAAGTCCATATCTACAGCGGAAGGCTGTCTTCTATTCCTCACCTTCCGCTATCCTCCCAAGGTAGTAGCCATTCTTCAAGTCCAACTTAGTGAACACAGCGGCTTTTGCGAACCTATCTTGCAGTTCATTCATCATTGGCAGAGGGTACTTACTCTTAACTGTGATTTTGTTCAGCGCTCGGTAATCCATTACCAGTCTTAATGTACCATCTGGTTTCGGCACACAGAGGATAGAGGCTGCAGCCGGGGAACTGGATCGCCGTAGCTTTCCCGTTCGCAGCATGTGGTTGAGATATTCACGGCCTGGTTTAAGCCCCCTTTCTGATAACGGATAGATAGGCCCAAATGGAGGTTGAGTCCCGGGTTGCAACTGGATCATGTTGTTATACTTCGAGTTCTCCCGCAGTGCCTCAATCCGTTCCCCACTGAAGATATCCCCATAGTCCTTATACTCAGCGAGCAGCTTAACCGTAATGACAGCACCTTTCTCATTGGAGAATTGTACAATTCCCAACGGGTACACATTACTAGAATCTTTGACTAATAATTCCTTGTCGGTGATAAACACTAACCGCACCTGCTCTGCTGGGCAATTAGCCTTGCAGAAATCTGAGCACCAGGTTAGTGATCCGGTTTTCCAATCTATGTCGGGGTTATGGTGCTTCCACCACGACATTGGCAGGTACCCGTCCACCTTGGTATCGGGCATATCCAGGACTTCAAAGCGCATCTCATTATGGTGGTCGCCTATTCTCATCTCCAATGCTTCTGTATAGTGCAGACCTGATGCAGGAATATGATTACCGCTTGCGTCACTTATTGGCACATGTACCTTTCGCTGTACACAAGGTGCCTGAGTCTGTTTAACCCATCGGCTACCAAGCCCCCGCCTAGTAGCTCCACTATCAAGTAGCATGAGCGCTTCTGCGCTTACCTGTCTAACCCCCATCTTCCAGTCTAACTTTACCTGCAGGTGAATAGACTTGGTGTGACAAGGCAAGTTGTCACGCTTCTGCCTCTTTTCTGGCCTTAGGGACATAGTCATCTTGGCTTGCAAAGTTTGGTTTCTTGCCTTTCGACACAAGAGAGGCCACAACGGGTCGGTAAACGTTAAGGGATTGGGATTCGGTCTATCAATAGCTAGGGTGTTTACTATCACGGCAGGATGAATTTGGGTACTAAACCCTCCTCAGGTAAAGTTAGAAATAACCCTGTTTATTTGATCAAGTCCCCCCTGAACCAATTGTGCTTGTACATAACAATTTTCCCTGCGGTGGGTAGAGGTCCACTGTTGGACCAGTTCCAAGTGAAGTACTCTTGCTTCCCCAATGTCGAATGTCTCCTCTAGTAAGACCTCACCCTACCTCAACCAAAATAATGTCCTATGACTTGCCACTCCAGCTAAAGAAATCCTGAAAGAAATATGTATAACTAGAGCAAAAGAAATAACCAGAAACTCAACCAAGGAGAGATAGCCCATGCCACCATGTGCGGCCTGTAACATGTACCTGCCCACACCACTTGGGTGTAGTCAGTATCGGGCTCACCCATGCAGTAGAGGGGTACTTACCCATCCTAGAAGTTACTTCAGGCATTCCTTCCCTACACCTCTCGTGGGTCTGTTGATACGGGTCAGTGAGATTATATCTTAATCAGAATTGGTTCTTACCTATTCCGAGCTATCAGTAACAACCTCCATGATCTGGGGTGATGCCTGATGGACTTCAAGTATCTTCAACCAGGAAGCCGGAGGGGATGCTTCAATGCGCTTCAGCCACTTGTCCATAGCCAAGGGCTCACTTACCGGGGCTGACCGTTTCAACGCAGGAGCCTGTTTGGAGGAACTAACCACTGGGGATGCTGGAGTACACTTTCTCCAGAAGTGACCCATTGGTCGACACTTGGTGCACTGATTGTGCTTTCTCCGACGTTCGGTCAAAGTCGACGGGATTTCCTTATGTGCTATTGCATACTCAGAAATCCCTGGCTTTGCCTGTTTTCCCGCATTGAAATTAGTAGGTTTGGCAGACCTCTGCTTCTGTCTGCCCGAACCTTTTGATTTCTTTTTAAACCTGCCAGATGTCGAGGATCTATCGTCCTTCTTATCTGCGGGCTGGGACCGTGGTGCGTGGTGGATGACGCCGTTACTGAACCGGTTATTATCCTCCAGAGTATGCCCGACCTTCCAGAGCAGATCAAGGTATTCGTACAGGTTGGTTGGATGTGGCTCCTTAAGGGCCCATGCATTCCGAACCTCTGGAGTGATCCCTGATCGAACCTTGTCCCGTACCTGCATTGGATCTGTATAGCTAAGCTTATACATGTAGTCAATTATCGTATCCAGGTACTCGTCAATGTGATGTGGCTTCATCACAAGGTCTCACCACTTGAGAAGGGATCGATCTTGCTTGGCCCGGTCTCTGCTGAAACTTCATTCCAGCCGTTCTCAGAACCATTTCCATATCCATAAGGTGTTGCTGTCCATTACAGGAACGCCAGTACGCTTGGCAGCCCTCTCTGTTAATGTGCCCAAACAACTCCAAATACTATGCGCGGGCTGGGTTTTCAAGAAGAGCAATCACCAAGTATACCTTGTCCATATCGGTTAACTTGCAATGCGCAAAGTATTCAAATTTGACCTCTACCAGGGTCAAGAAACTCGCGAGTTCCGTAACTTTGCCCTTGAGCGGAGGGATACATGGGGGCTTTTCCAGCTTCTTTTGCCCGTGTTTCGGTCCAGCCCTAGAAGCCGAATGGGTACCCCTCAGGGCTCTCACTAGCCTCTTGGCCCAGCGTTACCACTGTCCTTTCTTCTCATTACTCCAGTCGTCCCCGCGAGCACCGATGAAGGGGGTCAAATCAGGGAGAAAATCCCCGTCACCATCATTATCTCAGCTGTCACGGTCGGAGTCTCCTGGATCTCCCCCTATTTCCACCGTACCTCCTCCGGGTAGTGCATTTCCATCTCTACTACCTCCGGTATTCCCGCCTTGGGATTCATGGGGTCTATCGTACCCATCAAACCGTTCCTCCTGGCCATTCTAGTTGATAACCTCTGCGGGGTTAGCCCCTGATGGTCCTGATGCTGTAGGTGGAACGGGGCATTGCCCACCCTCAGGGGTTGGGTTAGGTGCCGCCTGTGTTATCTGCGGAAATGACAGCAATTCTGGACAACTCCGGGGTTGCATCGGGGGGCCAGCGTGCCTGCATGACCCACAATACCTACATGTCGGTCGTCCATCCGCGACCTTTTGCCTTGTTTTGTGCTTCACCGGGGTCCGTGGTTGCTTCCTACAACTATAGGACTAGTGATGAATGTACCCCGTTCGGGTTTCTTCCGACTTACAGCCTGACAGACAGAACTAGTCTTGGCTGTCCAAATCGCCACTTGTGATGGTGGGGAGAGTGGAGGGAATACTTGGTTTTGAGGGTGCTGAGCGAAGAACTGGTGCCCAAGGAATGGAGCGAGCAGGCATCCAGGGTCCGGATGTTGGAGTCCCTCGTGATGGAGCCTTGGGTGTTCGCTCCTCCAGCCGTCTTACGTGTTCGTAGAATCCCAGTGATGCTGGGCCCTATGGCCTGAACCCAGGGGTAGCCGATACTGCTGGTAGGAATGCTGTGGCAGGAAACGTACCGGGCGCGGGCAATGAAACTGGCAGAGGTGTGTGTAACGGGGGCACCCCTAGGAAGATGGATCTCCAGGTTTCGACCGCACCGAACAACTTCAAACTTATCGCTAAAGGTTCACACCAATGTAAGAGTAAAGTAAGCGGTAAAACCTCATATCGTTAAGCCTGACGCTTCACTCAATTAAGGTCTCGGGCGGATTGATTGTTGGAGTAGGAGAGTTCTCGCATAGACTTGCAGGTAGTTTTATCTTATGCCAGAAACTCCCCCATCAGTTTACTACAACCATTGGAGTACACCCTTCTCCACTAAGGGTGGTCCGACACCTCTCTTGGCACACTCTTCGGGCATGCATGTGTCGACACACTCTAGTCGGCGTTCACCTTATGCGGTTATCGTTTCTGCGGTACATTTCCATTTTGCCAGCCCGAGTAGAAGCTTCTGCGTAAAGATGTCTTGCTAGTGGCTAACAGTCAAGGCATCTCATGAACTAGACTATCTATGACACCCTTCCCATGAGCATTGATCTCTATTTGACTCCGGAGGCTGCCGTGAGCGGTTTATCCATTTACTATTTACGGGTCTCGTGCTTCCAGTGTCCTCCGCAGGGCAGGGTTGTCCGGCAGTGATCCAAGGGGCGCTATCCATGACCACTACCTCGGATCTACCTTACCTGTGGTAGGAATCATGGTTTTAGTGTCTCTGCACTTCTCTTTCAGAGCCTATAGCATTGGAAGCACCTGCGGGCTTGGTAGGCGTAAAACTGTCCCAGTTGCCGCGGCACCACCCAGGACTACCTTCGGGACCCCCATGCTTAACACCCGTTATCTCTGTCGGTTTTGGTCCGTTTTACTCCAAACAACTTGGGGGAGGTACTCCACCTTCCACCCTATGCCCCCTTGTATATCGTGCGAAAAGCTTATAGTCGACCGGATGGCAGTGAAATATACGCCGTTGCAAGCATGTCTGCAAAGATTCCTCTTTGCTAGACTGCACACAAGTACACAACCGTTTGCCCATGACGTCCGGGCCTCAAAGCGGGGCTGGAGGGATGTGATAGGAATAATGTCTCCAATTTGGAGCTTCCTCGAAGCTACGTAGTTCCCCCAATAGCATCCCCCGGAACCCCAAATTCCAGTATCATGCATGGCTCCATGTCGCAAACATTCCGGTTATTTTTCCCAAACTCCCCGTGGGACTTCGTATTGAAAGGTAGGGTAACTCAGGCCCTGGGCAGGGTAACCAAAGCCCCACAGTAGGGTAACGCGATCCTGAGGGTAGGGTAACCGGTCCGATGGACAAGATAACTTTCCCCTGTTACCCGGTATATCCCATTGCCGTAGATAGACGCTTCTGACCTTTCTCCAGTTACCCAGCTTCGCTGAGCAACTGCCCCTTCCGATGTCCCTAAGTACGCTGACACCGCTCCCGGGTGTATCCCGATACCTAAGTCCCTGACCAGCCAATTCTGTGCATTCTCGGAGCCCGGGCCATGCGGTCTCCGTAGGTCAAGTACTTACTTGCCTGCCGGTTCCTACCAGTTCGCCTCCTGGCTCCCTGAATAGGCATAGGTTCCGTCTGCTATGGCTCATGTATGCTGGGTCCTTACATTACTGCCCTCTTCTCTACCGTCCGTCCCGGACCGTTAGAGTCGCCTCTTATTTCCACGAACCGATTCCCCCAAGACCCTATAGTCCCTGGGCTTGGACGGACATCCTTGGTGGAAATCACGAATGGCCTGTAAGCCAGGCCCTTCCAGTATCTCATAGGGCTCCCATGAGTTCTCCTCAGCCCCGTAGCCTTCCCATGAAACCAGGAACTGGACGAAGGGCGACGGAAACTTCGCCTTCGCTCCTCCGTACCATCGGCTGTCCACAACAGCTTCGATAACATAACTGGGCTCGTTGTCTACAAGTTCTGGGGCAGGGGCTTCGTTTACCCTACCTCCTTCCGGATCCTGGCGATATGGTTCAAGCAACGTGACACTGAAAACCGGGTGGATGCTCCATCTAGTGAGCAGTTGGAGTTCGTACGCTCCGTTACCCAGCAGACGTTTGACCACGGAACGCCGAAACATCCACTGTTCCAGCTTCTCCATTAGACAGTTCGTGCCGATGTTTTTTCCGTTCCATGTCACGTGGTCCACTTTCTTTGCCGGCCCCGCAGCCACATCCTGCGCGGTAACATAGCCCGGTTATGGCAACCTTTTCAGGTCATACCATTTCCGTTGCCTTGCCTGTGCCTGTAGGATTGTTTCTTGAATCTCCGCCCAGGTTCCTTCCCATTCCTTAACCAAGAGCTCACTACTAGGGTGTATTCCTTGGTTATCAGACATGATACTGGACCAGTTTGTCCTTGGGTTAAACCCATAGTTCATCTCAAAGGGTGAGAACCTGGTGGATTCTGATGTCCAGGTGTTGTACGCATACTCCGAAAGAGGTAACAGCGAAACCCCATGATCTTGTTGGTGGGAACAGTAACTACACAAGTAGTGCTCCAGTGTCTGATTAACCCTCTCGCTCTGCCCATCAGTCTCAGGGTGGAATGCAGTCGAAACGTTTATTTTCACTTGCAACAAGTGCATTAGACTCATCCAGAACGTGGATGTGAATCGGCTATCTCGGTCGGATGTGATTGACTCTGGGAGTCCATAATCTCGCCAAACTTCCTTCCGGAATATCAAGGCAAGCTCCTTGATAGGTAACTCCATGGTCAGTGCTATGAAATGGGCCATTTTCGAGAATCTGTCCACTATGACTCAGATCTTGGTACACCCTTCGGACTCTGGCAGTGCTACAATGAAGTCCATGGAAATCGCTGTCCACGGCCATATAGGAACAGCAGTAGGTTCCTGCAGACTGCACTTCTTATGCCTGGTAGACTTATTTCTTTGGCACACATCACATG
The DNA here is from genome assembly GCA_003182015.1 of Tuber magnatum. NCBI lineage: Eukaryota > Fungi > Ascomycota > Pezizomycetes > Pezizales > Tuberaceae > Tuber > Tuber magnatum. The sequence goes on from PYWC01000006.1 coordinate 2,156,329, forward strand.
TCCGCACATACTCGGTGATGTGCTCATCCATCTTAGCCTAATAGAAGTTAGCCCTCACCCTGCCAATGGTCTTGTAAGTCCCGAAGTGTCCCGCTATTCGGGAGTCATGTTCTGCCTTCATCATTGTCTGCTTCAGATCCTGACCCTTGCGAACATACCACCTGTTCTTGTACAGGAGTAAGCCCTTTTCCGTCCTGAAATGTTGGTCGACCTCTTTGTCACAGGCGGCTGTTGCCTTCAGGATTCTTAAGTATTCTTAGTCTTCGGTTATCGCTACCCGCGGTTGATCCAAAAGGGAACACCAGAGCCGAAATCCTTGGTACACCTGCAAGGCTTGTGGTCACAAGATGTCCTGTTCCTGGCTCCCAACCCACGGTCTGGCGCGAAAAAACGACTGTAGCGGAAAATCACTCCCTCCTTCAGGGCGGTAGTCCCTACGCCGTGACAAAGCATCTGCCTTCTCATTCAACTGTTCTTCTCGGCAAACCACCTTGAAGTTAACAGGTTGTAGGAACTCCAACCAGCGGTGCTGCCTTCGGTTAAGGACCTTCGTACTATTGAAGTACTCCAAATTCGTATAATCCATATAGATCACCAACTGGTCTATTACCGAGTGTAGCAAATGCTCCCATTCCTTGAACACCGCTATGATGGCTGTCATTTTCTGGTCATGGACATCATAATTAATCTCCACTGGATGAAACTTCCTACTATGGTAGGCCACTGGATGCCATCTCTCATCTTCACAGAACTGGGAAAGAACTGCTCCTAATGCAAAGTCACTAGTGTCGGTTTCTAGCTGGGTTGGCCGTTCAGGGTCAAAATGTGCTAGGATAGGTTTGGACGTGAATGCTTCCTTCAAATGGTTGTAGGCCTGCTCACACGCAGGTGTCCCTTCCCATCGGACATCCTTCATTGTCAAGTCCACCAGAGGTTTTCCTACCTTGCTGAACTCTTCTATGAACCTGCGATAGAAGTTGGCAAAGCCCATAAAGCTTTGAACGTCGACGACGCATGTCGGAGGTGCCCAATCCCTGATTGTCTGCACCTTCTCCGACCACATCAAGATCCCCATATCGGAGATCTTGGATCCATGGAAGTCAACCGCCAGTTGGTGGAAAGTGGACTTCCTCATGCCTACACATAGTCTAGCTTTCCGCAATTTCTGCACCGCATCTCTCACCACCACGACGTGTTCTTCCATAGTTTCGGAGTAGATCAGGATGTCATCCATATACGCCCTGACTCCTTCGTCCTTGAGATCCCGAAAGACCTCCTTTATCACACTTTGGAAGATTGCCGGGGCATTACACAACCTAAACAGCATGACCGTGTATTCATATAGTCCACATCTGCGATGGAAGGCCGTCTTCCCTTCCTCACCTTCTCCCATCCTCAGAAGGTAGTAGCCATTCTTTAAATCCAACTTGGTGAACAGAGCGGCTTTTTCTAACCTATCTGGCAGTTCGTTTATCAATGGTCGAGGATACTTGCTCTTCAGGGTGATTTTGTTCAGTCCTCGGTAATCTATTACCAGTCTTAATGTACCATCTGGTTTTGGCACGAAGAGGATAGAGGCTGCTACTGTGGAACCGGAGGGCAGTAGCTTTCCCGTTCCCGGCATGTCATTGAGATATTCCTGGAGTGCCCTAAGCTCCTTTTCCGATAACGGATAGATAGGCCCAAACAGAGGTTGAGTTACGGGTTGCAACCTGATTGTATGGTGGGACTTCCGGTGCTCCGCTAACACCTCAATCCATTCTTGACTGAAGATATCCCCATTGTCCTCATACTCGCGGAGTAGCTTAACCGCGATGTCCGCATCTTCCTCATCGGAGAATTGCACAATTCCCAATAGGTACCCATTACCAGGGTCTTCGGCTAGTAACTATTTATCGGTTATGAACCCTAACTGCTCCTGCTCTGCCAGGCAGTTAGCCTTGCAGCAATCTGAGTGCCAGGTTAGTGATCCTGTCTTCCAATCTATGTCGGGGTTATGGTCTCTCAACCAAGACATAGGTAGGTATCCATCCACCTTAGTGTCCGGCATATCTGCGACTTCAAAGCACATCTCATTTTGGTGGTCACCTAACCTCATTTCTAATGACTTGGTATACTGTAGGCCCGACCCCGGGATGTGATTACCGCTAGTGTCACTTATCGGGACGTGTACCTTTCTGATGGAGTGCGGAGCACGAGGTAACCCCATCGTGGTATGTTAGTTAGCTGGGTAGCTAGGGCATAGCAGTGGGAGTGGGAGCGGGACTGGTGTTTCCTGTGTGTGTGGGTTGTCACCCCACAGAGTGGGCGGAGCTGTACTTAGTCTGAGCAACGGCTCCACTCCTGTTATATAGCATGTCCATGTAACGTCCATAGAACATCATCAGAGCAACAACGACGATCACTTCTATCTCTTCTTATATCAAGGTTTTCCCTGCGCACGAGTGAGCTGCCCGGCGAGCGGCATTAGACTCTCAAGGTTGCTATCACTTTCGTGGTAGACCAGGTGCTTGAGTCTGCTTAACCCATCGGCTACTAAGCACCGGCCCCGTAGCTCCACTATCCAGTAGCGGGAGCGCTTCCGCACTAACCTGTCTAGCTCCTATTTTCTAGTCTAACTTGACCCGGAGGTGGAGAGACTTAGTATGATGAGGCAAGTTGTCACGCTTCTGCCTCTTCGCTTGTCTTGGTGACTTAGTCATCTTGGCTTAGTAATTCCCTTTGGTCTCTTGCCTTTTGACACCAGAGCAGCCACAACGGGTCTGTAAACGTTAAGGGATTGGGATTCATGTTTTTATCAATAACTAGGGTGTTCACTATCATGCCAGCATGATTTCGGCTACTGAACCCTGCTCAGGTAAACTTGAAAATAGCATCATCTATTTGATCAAGTTCAGCCTGAACCAAACCCGCTGGTACCAAACATAACACTTTGTTCCCCAAGGCAGGTAGAAGTCCACTGTTGGACCGGGTCCCAGTGAAGCACCCTTGCTTCCTCAATGTCGAGCGTCTCCTTGAGCAGGACCTCACCCACCCTCAACCGAAATAATGTCCCATGACTTGCCCATCCAGCTAAGGAAATCCTGAAAGAAATACGCAAAGCTAGAACAAAGGAAATAACCAGAAACGCAACAAAGGAGAGATAGCCCAGTCCACCGTGCACGGCCCACAACATCTACCTGTCAACAGCACCTGGGTGTAGTCAGTATCAGGGTCGTTTATGCGGTAGAATGGTACTTACCCATCTTGGAAGCCACCTCCGTGGCTCATGCCCATCAATCCCTCAGAGGTCTATGGTTACGGGTTAATAAGGTTACACCGTAAACAGAATGGGTTCTTACCTATTCCGATCCGTCAGTATCAACCTCCATGATCTGAGGTGATGCCTGGCAGCCTTCAAGCATCTTTGATGCGGAAGCCGGAGTTGGCCCTTCAATGCGCTTCAGCCGCTTGTCTTTCCCTGTGGGCTCGCTTACCGGGGCTGACCGTTTCAACCCAGGAGCCTGTTTGGATGAACTAACGACTGGGGACGTGGCGGTACACTTCCTCGAGAAGTAACCACTTTGTCCACACTTGGTGCACCGGTTGTGCTTTCTCCGACGTTCGGTCAACGTCGACGGGATTTCGTTATGTGCTATTGCATACTCCGAAGTCCCCGGCTTTGCCTGTTTCCCCGCATTGAAATTAGTAGGTTTGGCAGACATGTGGTTTGGTCTGCCTGAACCTTTGTCCTTCTTCTTGAATCTCCTGGAAGTCGATGACCTATCGTCCTTTCTTTCCATTGGCTGAGACCGTGGGACAGGATGGATACCCCTGTTGCTGAACCAGGTGTTGTCTTCCAGTCTGTGTCCAACTTTCCACAGAAGATCAAGGTAGTTGTTCAAGTCGGTTGGATAGGGCTCCTTGAGTGGCCACGTGTTCCGAACTTTCTGGGTAATACCTGACCGTACCTTATCTCGTACCTGTACTGGATCTGTATAGCTAGCCTTATACATATAGTCAATTATCTTGTCTAGGTACTCATTAACGTGATGTGGCTTCATCACCAGGGCTCGCAACTCAAGAAGGGATCGGTCTTGTTCCACTTGGTTACCGCCGAAACTGCATTCCAGTCGTTTCCCGGAATCCTTTCCACGTTCTCAATAGATTACGGTTGTTAACACGAACGCCAGTACACTTGGCTGCCTCTTTGTTGATGTGTGAGTGCAGTGCGAGATACCATATTTGGTCAGCATCTTCTAGGAGGGGGATCACCAGGTTTACCTTGTCCATATCGGTCAACCTGCACGCCGCAAAGTATTTGAACTTGACCTCCACTAGCGGTAGCAAGCTTGCAAGTTTGGTAACCTTTTCCTTGAACATTGGAATACCCCTCAACTTCTCGGGCTTCTTTTGCCGCTCTCTGGAGGATGGCCGTGAGGTCGATCTGCTCTGGAATTCCAGTTGCAGCATCTCAGCACGGCGGTCCCACCATCGTTTCTTCTCATCACTCCAATCTTCCTTGTGAGTGCCGAGGAAGGGAGTCACATCAGGGACAGAATCGCGATCATCATCATCTGAACTGTCATGGATGGAGTCCCCTGGATCTCCTCCCGCTCCTGTTGCACCACCTCCAGGAGGCGCATTTCCATCTCCGCCATCCCGGGCGTTTCCGCCTGGTGTCTCCTGTAGTCTATCATACCCATCAAACTGTTCCTCCTGGCCATCCTGATTCCCATCCCCGGAGGGGTTAGCCCCTGATGGTACTAATGCCAGTGGTGGAACAGGGCATCGCCCACTCTCAGGAGCTGGGTTAGGTGCCACCTGAGTTATCCGCAGAAATGCCTGTAGCTCTGGGAGGCTCAGGGATTGCATCAGAGGGCCCACGTGCCTCCATGAGCCACAATACCAACATGTTGGCCGTCCATCTCCTTCCTTCTGCCTTCTTCGATGCCTTACCGGGGTCCATTGTTCCTTCCTGCACCCATATGTGTGGTAATGGATCCACCCTATACGAGTTTCTTCCAATTTGCAGCCCGACAGGCAAAACTCGTCTTGGCGGTCCAACTCGCCACTCGTGATTGGGGGGAGCACAGAAGGAGGAGTCGGTTTCGAAGGGGCAGAGGGAATCACGGGTGCCCAAGGAACGGACTAAGCAGGTGTCCCAGGAGAGGGGATCGGAGTCCCTCGTGATGGAGCCATGGGTACATGCTCTTCCTGGCGCTCTACCTGTTCGAAAAATCCCAGTGATACCACGTGCAGTGGTCGGAACCCTGGGGTAGCCGTTACTGCTGGTGGGAAGGCTGTGGCAGGAAAGGTATCAGGAGCGGGCAACGAGACGCGTAAAGGTGTTGGTCTTGGGGCAGCGATGTGCGATACGGGAGTTGCAACCGACGGTCTTGCAAGAGGGTTAATGGGAGCAGGGGTCGGCCGCGGCGTAGGGTCAGGTGTATCTGGTGCCGTGATACCCTTTTGCTTCGATGTCCTTTTCTTAACGCGACGCCCATTGGCTCGTCCAATCGCTGGACTTCCTGAATGGCTGCGGGTGATCGAGGAGGGGACAGACAGGGAGCCTGTTGACGCTCTTGTGAAGGACGAGATATAGCTGTAGCCTTCACCCTTGAGGCTTCCCAACATCCGTATACCCGCGGGCCTTAGGTACGCCCTCCACTATTCATCCCAGGCTCTTATAGCCAGTTCCATCCCCAAGTTCTCTGGCTTGGTGGGGATGAGTGGGAGTGGGGGTGCAGCCTCTATCATTAGCACATCATTCTCAGCATCAACACTATAACCCCCTGCAAAGGCCCTTTCCAGCACTGCCATACGATCCTTCAATGCCTTCTGGTCTCTTAACATTCCCAGGTATGCCTCCTGCTGTACTTTCATCCATTCCACCGCTGCCCTAGTAATCTGTTTACGGAACACCTGTTGCTGTTGGGCATTCAAGTTCTTTGGTTCCCGCTTCGTGTCCTCAATCGGCTTGGATACCTCCTGGACGATGTGAAATTCGATGAACTCGCAGGAGAACTCGCTAAAAGGTACCCCTTGCGGCGGGGAAGGGAGGAGGTTGTGGACGAGGGTGGAATCTTGAAAAAGTGCGAAAGCGCTGCAGCGCGAGGGTCTATAATCATAAGATCAAGACATTCATCTGGTAAATGAATAGGGGCAGCTTCCAGAAGCAACCGGTGACCGTCTGATTCAATACCCCGGACATCCTCGAAAAGCGACGCGTGACATATATGGGCGGAGTTCTCGTCAAGGTCAAGGACTAAATCCAAGTTGGACTCCATTCTAGCTCAAAGTTCGGTACTAGCCATTGCGCTTTCCACCGTCGGCTACTTGTTCTAGACAAGGTTACCAGTATTCATGCAAGGTCAGTGCCGAAGGTGGAAAAAGAATTAATCAGGAGAGGAGTTCAGCAAGGAGCTCACTTAACGATATACTGGAATGGGGGCACCCCTAGGAAGATGAATCCCAAGGTTGCGACCGCACCGAACAACTTCCAACTTATCATCAAAGGTGCACACCAATGTAAGAGTAAAGTAAAGGGGAAAACTTAATATCGTTAAGCCTGACGCTTCACTCAATTAAGGTCTCGAGAGGATTGATTGTTGGAGTAGGAGAGTTCTCGCATAGACTTTCAGGTAGTTTTATCTTATGCCAGAAACTCCCGAATCAGTTTACTCCAACCGTTCGAGCATACCCTTCTCCGCTAAGGGTGGTCAGACACGGCTCCTGGCACACCCTTCGGGCATGCATGTGTCGACAGACTCTAGTCGGTGTTCACCTAGTGCGGTTATTGTTTCTGTGGTGCATTTCCATTTCCGCTGCTGGAGTGAAAGCTTCTGCGCATCGGTGTCTTGCTAGTGGCTAACAGTCAAGGCACCTCATGAACTAGACTATCTATGACACCCTTCCCATGTGCATTGATCTCTACTTTACTCCGGAGGCTGCTGTAAGCGGTTTAGCTATTTACTATTTGCTGCTCTCGCGTTTCCGGTGTCGTCCGCAGGGCACAGTAGTCCAGTAGTGATCCAATGGGTGCTATCCATGACCACCACCTCGGATCTACCTTACCCGTGGTAGGAATCATGGTTTTAGTGTCTCTGCACTTCCCTTTCAGAGGCTATAGCGTTGGGAGCACGTTCGGGCTTGGTAGGCGTAAAACTCTCCCACTCGCCGTGGCACCACCCAGGACTACCTGCAGGACCCCCATGCTTAACACCCATTAACTCCATTAGTTTTGGTCTGTTTTACTCTGAGCAACTTGGAGGAGGTACTCCACCTTCCACCCTATGCCCCCTTTTATATCCTGGGAACAGCTCACAGTTGACTGGACCGCAGCGACCTATACGGTGTTGCAAGCATGTCTGCAAAGATTCCTCCTTGCTAGACTGCATACAACTACACAACCTTTTGCCCATGACGTTCAGGCCTCAAGCGGGGCTGGAGGGGTATGATGGGAATAATGTCTCCAATTAACAGCTTCCGTGAAGCTACGTACTTCACCCAACAGCATCCCCCGGAACCCCAGATTCCAGTATCATGCATGGCTTCGCATGACAAACATTCCGGTCATTTTTTCCAAACTCCCCGTGGGACTTCGTATTGAAAGGTAGTATAACTCAGGCCCTTGGGCAGTGTAACCTAAGCCCCACAGCATGGTAACCTGATCCTGAGGGTAGGGTAACCTGTCAATTGGACAAGATAACGTTTCCCTGTTACCCTGTCTGTCCTGGTGCCGCAGATAGACGCTTCTGACCTTTCTCCAGTTACCCAACCTAGCTAAGCAACTGCCCCTTCAGACGTCCCGAAGTACGCTGACACCGCTCCCGGGTGTATCCAGGTACCTAAGTCCCTGACCAGCCAATTCTGTTCATTCTCGGAGCCCAGGCCATCGGGTCTCCGTAGGTCAAGTGCTTACTTGCCTGCCAATTCCTCCCAGTTCGCCTCCTGGCTCCCTGTTTGTGTATAGGTTCCGTCTGCCATAGCTCCTATATACTGGGTCGTTACAGTGTGGGACTTGGGGCAGCGATAGGGGGTATAGGAGCTGCAACTGGCGGTGTTGCGGGCGGAATAATAGGAGCCATGGCAGGACGAGGAGTGGGGTCAGGCGTGTCCGGGGCCGTAATACCGTTGCGCTTGGATGTCCTTTTTCTTACTTGACGTCCACCAGTTGGCCCGACTGTCGGGCCGACCGACCTACTGCAGGCAATTGAGGGGGGACTGACAGGGAGCCTGTAGGTGCTCTTGAGAAGGAGGAGGTATAGCTCTGGCCCTCACCTTTCAGGCTTTCCAACATCCTTATACCGATTGGGCTTGGGTATGCCCTCCACCGGTTGTCTCTGACTCTTATGGCCAACTCCATGCCGAAGTTCTCGGGCTTGGTATGGACGAGCAGGAGTGGTGGCACGGCCTCTAACAGAAGTACATCATTCTTAGCATCAATACTATACCCTGCTTCACAAGCCTTTTCCAAGGCTGCCACCCGAGTTTTCAATGCCTGCTGATCCCTTGTCATCCGCAGGTATGCCTCTTGCTACACCTTCATCCATTCCACCCCTGCCGTGGTGATATGTGTTTAGAACACCTGCTGCTGCTGGGAGTTCTAGTTCTGCAGTTCCTGCTTCGATTCCTCAATTGACTTGGATACCTCCCAGACGATATAAGGTTCGATAAATTCTGTGGAGAACTCGCTGAAGGTAACCACGTTTGGTGGGGGAGGGAGCATGTTGTGGACAAGAGTAGGGTGTTGGAAAAAGGAGAGCGCCAGGGCACGAGGCTCTGTAATCAGGAAATCACGACATTCAACAGGTAACTGAATCGCGGCGGCCTCCAGGAGCAGCTGGTGACTGTCCCAGTCGATACCGTGAACATCTGCAACAACCGATGTACGAAATGTGTTGGCGGTGTGCTCGGCAAGGTCAAGGTCTGAGTCTGAGTGCTCTTCCACTCTGGTTCAAAGTTCCGTACTAGCCATTGCACTTTCCACCCTGGGCTACTTGTTCTAGACAAGGTTACCAGCATTCAAGCAAGGTCAGTGCCGAAGGTTGGAAGCAATGAATCAGGAGAGGAGTTAAGTGAGAAGCGAGCTTAACGATATACTGTAATGGGGGCACCCCTAGGAAGATAGATCCCAAGGTTGCGACGGCAGCGAACAACTACAAACTTATCTCCACAGCTTAAGACGAATGTAAGAGTAAAGAAAACGGTAAAACTTAATATCCTTTGGCCTGACACTTAAGTCAATTAAGGTCTCGAGAGGATTGATTGTTGGAGTAGGAGAGTTCTCGTATAGACTTTTCAGGTGGTTTTATCTTCTGCCAAAAACTCCCCCATCAGTTTACTCCAACTATTCGAACAGACCCTTCTCCCCTAAGGGTGGTCCAACACATCTCCTGGCACACCCTGCAGGCATGTATATGTCGACACACTCTAGTCGGCGTTTACCTTATACTGTTATCGTTTCTGCGGTGCATTTCGATTTTGCCCGCTGCAGTGAAAACCTCTTCGCATCAGTGTCTTGCCAGTGGCTAACAGTCAAGGCACTATATGAACTAGACCATCTATGACACCCTTCCCATGTGCATTGATCTCTACTTGACTCCGGAAGCTTCCGTGAGCAGTTTATCTATCTACTATTTACTGGTCTTGGTCCTCCGGTGTCTTCCGCAGGACACGGTAGTCCGCAAGTGATCCAATGCGTGCTACCAATAACCACTACCTCAGCACTACCTTACCTGTGGTAGGAATCATGCTTTCAGCGTCTCTGCACTTCCCTTTCAGGGCCTGTAGCGTTGAGGAAACCTGCGGGCTTGGTAGGTGTACAACTCTCCCAGTCACCCCGGCACCACCCTGGACTACCTTCGGGACCCCGACGGTTAACCCCAGTTAACTCTGCCAGTTTTGGTCCGTTTTCCTGCAAACAACTCGGAGCAGGTACCTCACCCTCCACCCTATGCCTCCTTCTATATCGTGCGAACAGCCTGCGGTCTACCGGACGGCAGCGATATATACGGTGTTGCAAGCCGCTCGCGAAAGATTATGCTTTGCCAGACTGCGCACAACTACACAACCATTCACCCATGACGTTCGGGCCTCAGGGCAGGGCCGGAGGGTTATGATAGGAATAATGTCTCCAATTTACACCTTCATCGAAGCTACATAGCTCGCCCAGTAGCATCCCCCGGAACCCCGGATTCTAGTATCATGCATCGCTCCATGTGACCAACATTCCCGCCAATTTTCCTGAACTCCACCACGGACTTTGTCTTGAAAGCTAGGGTAACCCAGGACTTTTGGCAGGGTCATCCAAGCCCTAGGTCAGGGTAACCTGATCCCGAGGGTAGGGTAACCTTGTCTAGCGGACAAGATAACTTTTCCCTGTCTATCCCGTCGCTGGCGATAGACATTTCTGACCTGTCTCCAGTTACCTGGCCTAGCTGAGCAACTGCCCCTTCAGAAGTCCCTACGTACGCTGGCACCGCTCTCCGGTGTATCCAGGTACCTAAGTCCCTGACCAGGCAATTCTGTTCATTCTCGGAGCCTGGGCTATCGGGTCTCCGCAGGTCAAGTACTTACTTGCCTGCCGGTTCCTACCAGTTCGCCTCCTGGCTACCTGCATGGGTATAGGTTCCGTCTGCCATAGCTCATGTATGCAGGGTCATTACATCACTCACCTCTTCTGTGCGCTCCGTTCCGGAACGTTAGCATCGCCTCTTGTTTCCGCGACTCGATTCCCCCAAGACTCTGTGGTCCCTGGGCTTGGACGCACAACCTTGGTGGAAATCCAGAATGGCCTGTAAGCCTGTCCCTTCTAGCAGCTCATAGATCTCCCATGAATTTTCCTCAGCCCCATAGCCTTCCCATGAAACCAGGTAGGGGACCAAGAGTGACGGAAACTTTGCTGTCGAGGTTCGGTACCAGTGACTGTCCACTACAGGTTCAATAAGGTAACTGCGCTCGTTGTCTACAAGTGCCAGAGTAGCGACTTCCTTGAACCTACCTGCTGCCGGATGCTCCCAACCGGGTTCGCGCAATATGACATTAAAAACTGCTTGGATGCTCCACCTGGTGGGCAGTTGGAGTTGGCAGACTCAGTTACCTACTCGATGTTTGACCACGCAAGGGCCTAACATCCGGTGGTCCAGCTTCTCCATTGGACCCGTGTGGTGGATGTTCTTGCGCTTTAACAACACGGGGTCCGCTTTCTTCGCCCGCCTAGCGGTCACATCCTCCCAGAAAACATAGTCTGGTGATGGCAACCTTTTCTGGTTGCGCCATTTCCGTTGCCTTTCCTGTGCCCATTGAATCGTTTCACAAATCTCTTCCCAGGTTCCTTCCCATTCCTTGACCAACAGCTCACTGCTAGGGTGTATTCCGTGAGTATTAGACATGCCACTGGACCCGTTTGTCCTTGAGTTAAACCCATGGTTGATGTCAAATGGAGGCAACGTGGTGGATTCCGATGTCGAGGTGTTGTACGCATACAGCGCAAGGGGTGACAGCGGAACCCAATCACCTTGTTGGTAGGAACAGTAACTGCGCAAGCACTGCTCCAGTCTCTGATTAACCCTCTCGGTTTGCCCATCAATCTCAGGATGGAATGCAGTCAAAACGTTTAGTTTCACTTGCAACAAGTGCATTAGACTCATCCAGAACTGGGATGTGAATCGGCCATCTCGATCGGAGATGATTGACTCTGGGAGTCCATGCAGGCGCCAAACTTCCTTCAGGAATATCAAGGCAAGCTCCTTGATAGGTACCTCCGTGCTCCTGGGTATGAAATGGGCCATTTTCGAGAATCTGTCCAGTATGACCCAGATCTTGGTATATTCTTCGGACTCTGGCAGCGCTACAATGAAGTCCCTTGAAATCGCGGTCCACGGCCATATAGGAACATCAGTAGGTTCCTGCAGACTGCACTTCTTATGCCTGATGGAGTTATTTCTTTGGCACACATCACATGTCCGCACATACTCGGTGATGTGCTCATCCATCTTAGCCAACCATAAGTTAGCCCTCACCCTGCCAATGGTCTTGTAAGTCCCGCTGTGTCCCGCGATTGGGGAGTCATGTTCCGCACTCATGATTGCCTGCTTCAACTTCTGACCCCTGGGAACATACCACCTGTTCTTGTGCAGGAGTAAGCTCTTTTCTGTCATGAAATGTTGGTCGACCTCTTTGTCACCGGCAGCTGTTGCCTTCAGGATCCTTAAGTATTCCTGGTCTTCAGTTATCACCACCCGTAGTTGATCCAAAAAGGAAGACTAGAGCCAAAATCCTTGGCACCCCTGCAATACTTGTGGTCGCAAGATGTCCCATTCCTGGCTCCCAACACACAGTCTGGGGCGAAAAAATGGTTGTGGCGGAAAATCACTCCCCCCGTCAGGGTGGTAATCCCTACACTTTGACAAAGCATCTTCCTTCTTATTCAACCGCCCTTCTTGGTAAAACACCTTGAAGTTAAACAGTGGGAGGAACTGAGCCCAGTGGTGGTGCCTATGGTTAAGGACCTTGGTACTGTTAAAGTACTGCAAATTCTTATGATCCGTATAGATCACCAATTGGTCCATTACTGAGCGTAGCAGAGGAACCCATTCCTTGAATGCCACCATGATGGTAGTCATTTCCTTGTCATAGACATCATAATTAATCTCCGCTGGGTAAAACCTGCGACCATGGTAGGCCACTGGATGCCATCTCTCACCTTCACAGAACTGGGAGTGGATGGCTCCTAATGCAAAGTCACTTGCGCCGGTTTCCAGCCGCGTTGGCCGTTTAGGGTCAAAATGTCCTTGGATAGGTTTGGACACAAATGCCATCTTCAAATGGTTGAAGGCCTGCTCACACGCAGGTGTCCATTCCAATTGGACATTCTTAGTTGTCAAGTCGGTCAGAGGTTTCTCTATCTTGCCGAAACCCTCTATGAACCGACGATCGAAGGAGGCAAAGCCCACGAACCTTTCAACGTCGATGACGCATGTCAGAGGTGCCCAATCCCTAATTGTTTACACCTTCTCCAACAACATAGAGATCCCCATATTGGAGATCTTGTATCCGTGGAATTCAACCTCCCATTGGTGGAAACTGGACTTCTTCATACTTACACAAAGTCTAGCTTTCGGCAATTTCTCCATCACACGTGTCACAATTGCGACATGTTCTGCCATAGTTTCGGAGTAGATCAGGGTGTCATCCATGTATGCAATGACTCCTTCATCTATGCAATCCCGAAAGACCTCCTTTATAATGCTTTGAAAAGTTGCGGGGGCATTACACAACCCCAATGGCATGACCGTGTATTCACACAGTCCATATCCGGACCAGAAAGCCATCTTCCATTCCTCACCTTCTGCCATCCACAGCAGGTAGTAGCCATTCTTCAAGTCCAACTTAGTGAACACAATGGCTTTTTCTAACCTATCTCGCAGTTCATCCATCACCGGTAGAGGATACTTACTCTTCACCGTGATTTCCTACAGCCCTCGGTAATCTATTACCAGTCTTAATGTACCATCTGGTTTTGGCACGAAGAGGATAGGGCGTGCTGCCAAGGAGCTGGCTCGCAGTAGCTTTCCCGTTCGCAGCATGTCATGGAGATATTCGCGGAGTGGATTAAGCTCCTTTTCCAATAATTGATAAATAGGCCTAAACGGAGCTTGAGTTCCGGGTTGCAACTCGATCTTATAGTCATACTTCGAGTGCTCCGGTAGTCCCTGAATCCGTTCTTGACTTAACATATCCCCATAATCGTTATACTCGGGGAGTAGCTTAACTGTAATGTCGGCACCTTCCTCCTCGGAGAATTGCACAATTCCCAACAAGTACAGATTACTAGGGTCTTCAGCTAGTAACTCCTCATCCGTCGTGAACACTAACCGCCCCTGCTGTGCCAGGCAGTTAGCCTTGGAGAAATCTGAGCGCCAGGTTAGTGATCCTGTCTTCCAATCTATGTTGTGGTTATGGTCTCTCAACCAAGACATAGGTAGGTACCCATCCAGCTTAGTGTCTGGCATATTCGCGACTTCAAAGCACATCTCATTGCGGTGGTAACCTATCCTCATGTCTGATGACTTGTTATAGGATTGGCCTGACCCAGGAATGTGATTAATGCTAGCGTCGCTTATCGGCATGTGTACCTTTAGTTGTACACAAGGTGCCTGAGTCTGCTTAACCTATCGGCTACTAAGGACCGGTCTAGTAGCTCCACTATCGAGTACCAGGATCGCCTCCGCACTTACCTGTCTAGCTCCTATCTTCCTGTCTAACTTGACCCACAGGTGGATAGACTTAGTATTACGAGCCAACTTGTCTCGCTTCTGCCTCTTCCCTTGTCTTGGGGACTTAGTCATCTTGCCATAGTATATCCTTTTAGTCTCTTGCCTTTCGACACAATAGCGGCCACAACACGTCGGTAAACGTTAAGGCATTGGGATTCGTCTTTTATCAATAACTAGGGTGTTTACTATCACGCCTGCATGATTTCGGGTACTAAACCCTGCTCGTGTAAACTTGAAAATGGCACCACTTATTTGATCAAGTCCAGCCTGAACCAATTCCCCTTGTACTAAACATAACAATTTTTCCCTGAAGTGGGTAGAAGTCCGCTGTGGGACCGGTTCCAAGCGGAACAGCCTTGCTTCCCCAATGTCGAGCGTCTCCTCGAGTAGGACCTTGCCCAGCCTCAACCGAAATAATGTCCTATGACTTGCCCATCCAGATAAAGAAATCCTCAAAGAAATACGTATAACCAGAACAAAGGAAATAACCAGAAACCCAACAAAGGAGAGATAGCTCAGCCCGCCGCGCATGGCCCGCAACATCTGCCTGCCCACACCATCAGGGTGTAGTCAGTATCAGGGTCGTTTATGCGGTAGGAGGGTACTAACCTATCTCCGAAGCCACCTCCCTGGCTCATGTCCATGTATCCTACAGGGGTCTATGGCCGCGGGTTAACAAGGTTACACCTTAAACAGAATGGGCTCTTACCTATTCCGAGCCGTCAGTATCAACCTCCATGGTTTGGGGTAATGCCTGGCCGACTTCAAGTATCTCTGACAAGGAAGCCAGAGGAGGCGCTTCGATGCGCTTTAGTCACCTGTCCGTCCTGCTGGGCTCGCTTACTGGAGCTGACGGTTTAAAACCACAAGCCTGTTTGGATGAACTAATGACCGGGGCCGTCGCAGTACCCTTTCTCCAAACGTGACCGGTTTGACCACACTTGGTATACTGGGTGTGCTTCCTCCGGCGTTCGGTCCAAGTCGATGGAATTTCCTCATGCGCTATTGCATACTCAGACGTCGCCGGCGCTGCCTGTTTCCCCGCGGTGACATTAGTAGGTTTGGTAGACCTCTAGTTCTGTCTGCCCGAACCTTTTTCCTTCTTCATGAACCTGTCCGAGGTTGAGGATCTATCCTCCTTCTCATCAGCGGGTTTAAACAACGGGGCTGGGTGGATAACACAGTTACTGAACCAGTTGTTGTCCTCCCGCACGTGCCCGAACTTCTGGAGAAGGTCAAGGTACTCGTTCCGCTCGGTGGGATGTGGCACCTCAAGTGCCCACGCATTCCAAACCTCTTGTATGATGCTTTATCGAACCTTATCTCGCACCTGTACAGGATCTGTATAGCTAAGCTTATACATAGAATCAATTATCTTATGTGGGTACTCATCGATGTGATGGGGCTTTATCACAAGGTCTCACAACATGAGAAGGGATCGATCCCACTCGACCTGCTCTCCGCTAGGACTTTGTTCCAACTGTTCTTGGAACTCCTTCCATGTCCGTAAGGGGTTGCCATCTTTGACAGGGATGCCCATACGCTTGGCGGCCTCCTTATTGATGTGCCCATACAAGCACAAATACCATGCCCGGGCGGAGTCTTCAAGAAGGGGGATCACCAAGTTTACCTTATCCATGTCGGTTAACTTGCAATCAGTAAAGTATTCAAATTTGACCTCTACCAAGGTCAAGAAGCTCGCGAGTTCTGTAACTTTGTCCTTGAATGGAGGAATACCACGCAGCCTCTCCGGCTTCTTCTGCCGGTCTCTTGGTGTTGGCCTAGAAGCCGAACCAGTACCCCTCAGAGCTCTCGCAAGCCTCTTGGCCCAGCGGTCCCATCGTTGTTTCTTCTCATTACTCCAGTAATCCTTGCGAGAAGCGAGGAAGGGGGTCAAATTCAGGAGAGAATCTCCATCATCCTCATCTTCTGAGCTGTCATGGTCAGAGTCCCCTGGATCTCTGCCTGCTCCTGCCATACTACCTGCAGGTGGTGCATTTCCGTCCCTCCTACCTCTGGTATTCCCGCCTTGGGATGCCTGGGGTCTATCGTACCCGTCAAACCGTTCCCCCTGGCCATCCTGGTTACCATCCTCCACGGGGTTAGCCCCTGATGGTCCTGATGCCGGTGGTGGAACAGGGCGTCGCCCACTCTGAGGAGCTGGGTTGGGTGCTGTCTGTGTTATCCACAGAAAAGACTGCAACTCGGGACAACTCAAGGGTTGCATCAGGGGGCCAGCATGCCTTCATGACCTATAGTGCCCACATGTTGGTCATCCATCTCCTTCTTTCTGCCTCCTTCTATGCCTCACCGGGGTCCATAGTCCCTTTCTACACCGATAGGAGTGGTAATGAATCCACCCCATCCGGGTCTCTTCCGACTGACAGCCTGACAGACAGAACCCGTCTTGGCTGTCCAAATCGCCACTTGTGATGGTCGGGAGACCGGCAGGAAGACTTGTCTTCCAGGGTGGCGTGGGAACGACCGGTGCCCAAGGAACCGAGTGAGCAGGCATCCAGGGCCCCGGGATTGGAGTCCCTGGTGACTGAGCCATGGGTGTTTGCTCCGCCTGGCGTCGTACCTGTTCGAGGATTCCAGGTGACACCGTGCCCACTGGCCGGAACCCTGGGGTAACCGATACTGCTGGTGGGAATGCTGTGGCAGGAACGGTATTGGGCGTGGGCAATGAGACTGGCAGAGGTGTAGGTCTTGGGGCAGCGATAGAGGGCATAGGGGTTGCAACTGATGGTGTTGTGGGTGGAATGATAGGAGCCTAGGTAGGATGAGGAGTGGGGTTAGGTGTGTCCATGGCCGTAATAACCTTCGGCTTGGATGTCCTTTTTCTTACTCAATGTCTATCAGTTGGCCCAACCGTGGGGCTGCCCGACCTACTGCGGGCAATTGCAGGGGCGACCGACAGGGAGCCTGTAGATACTCTAGAGAAGGAGGAGGTAGAGCTGTAGCCCTCATCTTTCCGGCTTTCCAACATCCGTATACCGATTGGGCTCAGGTTTACCCTCTACTGTTCGTCTCTGGCTCTCATGGCCAACTCCATGCCGAAGTTCTCGGGCTTGGTATAGACGAGTGGGAGTGGGGGCGTGGCCTCTAACACTAGTAGATCATTCTCAGCATCAATACTACCCCATGCTTCAAAACCCTTTTCCAAGGCTGGCATCTGACTCTTCAATGCCTGCTGATCCCTTATCATCTGCAGGTATGCCTCTTCCTGCACCTTTATCGATTCCACTACTGCCGTAGTGATCTGTGTTCGGAACACCGGCTGCTGCTGGGTGTTCCAGTTCTTGAATTCCCGCTCCGCTTACTCAATCAACTTGGATGCCTCCCGGGGGATGTAAGGTTCGATGAATTCGCCGGAGAACTAGCTAAAGAGAACCCAGTGCGGCGGGGGAGGGAGCATGTTGTGGACAAGGGTAGGGTCTGGGGAAAATGAGAGCACCACAGCGTGATGGTCGGTATTCAGGAGATCTAGACATTCAATACGTAACTGAATAGGAGTGGCCTCCAAGAGCAGGTGGTGGCCGTCCCAGTCATGACCGCGAACATCCGCCAAAACTAATGCACGAAACGAGTTGGTAGTGTTCTCATCAAGGTGAGGGTCTGGATCCGAGTGGGATTCCATTCTGGTTCGAAGTTCGGTACTAGCCATTGCGCTTTCCACCCTGGGCTATTTCTTCTAGACCAGGTTACCAGTATTCACACAAGTTTAGTGCAGCAGGGCGAAAACAATTGATCAGGAGGGGAGTTAAACGAGGAGCTCACTTAATAATATACTGTAACGGGGGCAGCGCTAGGAAGATGGATCCCAAGGTTGCGACCGCAGTGAACAACTTCAAAGTTATCGCCAAAAGTTCACACCAATATAAGAGTCAAGTAAGCTGTGAAACCTAATATCGTTAAGCCTGATACTTCGCTCAATTAAGCCCTCCAGAGGATTGATTGTTGGAGTAGGAGAGTTCTTGCATAGACTTTCAGGTAGTTTTCTCTCATGCCAGAAACTCCCCCATCGGTTTACTCCAACCATTCGAGCCTACCCGTCTCCGCTAAGGGCGGTCCAACATGTCTGCTAGCACACCCTTCGGGCATGCATGTGTCGACACACTCCAGTCGGCGTTTACCTGATACGGTTATCATCGCTGCGGTGCATTTCCATTTAGCCCGCCGGAGTGAAAACTTCTACCTAGCGGTGTCTTGCCAGTAGCTAACAGTCCAGGCAAGTCATGAACGGGAGTATCTATGACCCCCTTCCTATATGCATTGATCTCTACCTGACTCTGGAAGCTACCATGAGCGGTTTATTTATTTTTTATTTACACGTCTCGGGCTTCTGGTATCTTCCGCAGGTGTAATGGGGGCAACGCTGGGAAGATGGATTCCAAGGTTGCTACCGCACCGAACAACTTCAAATGCATTGCCAAAAGTTCACACAGATGTAAGTGTAAAGGAAACGGTAAAACTTAATATCATTAAGCCTGCCGCTTCACTTAATTAAGGTCTCGACAGGATTGATTGTTGGAGTAGGAGAGTTCAAACATAGACTTTCGGGTAGTTTCATCTTATGCCAAGGACTCCGCCATCGGTTTACTCGAACCATCCGACCACACCATGCTGCGCGAAAGGTGGTCCAGCACGTCTCCTGGCAGACCATTCGGGTATGCATATGTCAACATGCTGTAGTCGGCGTTCACCTTCTGCGGTTATCGTTTCGGCGCTGAATTTCTATTTTGCCCACCGGAGTGAAAGTTTCTGGCCATCGGGGTCTTGCCAGTGGCTAACAGTCAAGGGACCTCATGAACTAGACTATCTATGACACCCTTCCCATGTGCATTGATCTCTACTTGACTTCGGCGACTGCCGTGAGCAGTTTATCTATTTACTATTTACGGGTCTCGGGCTTCCGGTGTCTTCGACAGGGCACGGTTGTCGCGGAGTGATCCAATGGGCGCTACCCATGACCACTACCTCGGGTCTACCTTACCTGTGGTTGGAATCATGCTTTTAGTGTCTCCGCACTTCGCTTTCAGAGCCTATAGTGTTGGGAGCACGTTCGGGCTTCATAGGTGTAAAACCCTCCCAGTCACCTGGGCACCAGCTGGGACTACCTGTAGGACACCCACGGTTAACACCCGTTAACTCCCTT
Source organism: Tuber magnatum (assembly GCA_003182015.1). Lineage (NCBI taxonomy): Eukaryota > Fungi > Ascomycota > Pezizomycetes > Pezizales > Tuberaceae > Tuber > Tuber magnatum. The sequence goes on from PYWC01000006.1 coordinate 2,175,748, forward strand.
AGTTTGGGTCTGTTTTACTCCAAACAACTTGGGGGAGGTACTCCACCTTCCACCCTATGACCCCTTGTATATCGTGCGAAAAGCTTACAGTCGACCGGACGGCAGCGACGTATACGGTCTTGCAAGCATGTCTCCCAAGATTGCTCTTTGCTAGACTGCTGTAATAACCCAGCATACAGGAGCTATGGCAAACGGAACCTATACCCATACGGGTACCCAGGAGGCGAACTGGTAGGAACCGGCAGGCAAGTAAGTACTTGGCCCATGGAGACCCGATGGCCCAGGCTTCGAGAATGAACAGAATTGGCTGGTTAGTGACCTAGGGACCTGGATACACATGGGAGCGCTGTCAGAGAACTTAGGGACTTATGAAGAGGCAGTTGCTCAGGTCGGCTGGATAACTGGAGACAGGTCAGCAAGGTCTATCGCCGGCAACAGGATAGACAGGGTAACAGGGAAAAGTTAACTTGTCCACTGGACAAGGTTACCCTACCCCCGGGACAAGGTTACCCTACTCCCGGGTTCAGGTTACCCTGCCTTGGGGCTGGGGTTACCCTGCCCAGAGTTCTGAGTTACCCTACCTTTCAATACGAAGTCCCTGGGGGAGTTCGGGAAAATTGAGACGAATGTTTGTTACGTGAAACCATACATGATACTGCAATGCGGGGTTCCAAGAGATGGTATGGGGCGAGCTACGTACCTTCGATGAAGCTGTAAATTGAAGACATTATTCCAATCATACCCCTCCGGCCCCGCCTTGAGGCCCGGACGCCATGGGCAAACCGTTGTGTGGTTGTGTGCAGTCTAGCCAAGAGGAATCTTTGCCGACATGCTTGCCACACCATATACGTGGCTGCCGTCCGGTCGACCGTACGCTGTTCGCAGGATATATGAAGGGGCAAAGGGTGTAGATGGACTACCTCCTCCAAGTTGTTCGGAGTAAAATGGACCTAAACCAACGGGGTTAACAGGTGTTAACTGTGGGGGTGCGGAAGGTAGTCCCGGGTGGTGCCGGGGCGACTGGCAGAGTTTTACACCTACCACGCCCGAACGTGCTCCCAATGCTATAGGCTCTGAAAGCGAAGTGTGGGGACACCAAATGGATCATTACTGCCACAGGTAAGCTAGATCCAGGGTAGTGGTCATGGGTAGCGCCCATTGGATCACTCCCGGACTACCGTGCCCTGCAGAAGACCACGGAAGCCAACGACCTGTAAATAGTAAATAGATAAACCGCTTACGGTAGCCTCCGCAGTCAAGGAGAGATCAATGCACATGGGAAGGGTGTCATAGATAGTCTAGTTCATGAGGTGCCTTGACTGTTAGCTACTAGCAAGACACCGATGCGCAGAAGTTTTCACTCCGGCGGGCAGAATAGAAATGCACCGCAGACATGATAAGCGCATAAGGTGTACACCAACCAGAGTGTGTCGACACATGCCTGCCCGAAGGGTGTGCCAGGAGACGTGTCGGACCAGACTTAGCGGAGAAGGATGTACTCGGATGGTTGTAGCAAACTCATGGGGGAGTTTCTGGCATAAGACAAAAACTACCTGAAAGTCTATGCGAGAACTCTCGTACTCCAACAATCAATCCTCCCGAGACCTTAATTCAGTGAAGTGTCAGGCTTAACGATATTAAGTTTTACTGTTTACTTTACTCGTACATTTGTGTGAACTTTTGGCCATAAGTTTGAAGTTGTTCAGTGCGGTCGCAACCTTGGGATCCATCTTCCTAGGGGTGCCCCCATTACAGTATATCGTTAAGCGACCTCCTTGCTTAACTCCTCTCCTGATTAATTGTTTCCGACCTTCAGCCCTGACATTGCGTGAATACTGGTAACCTGGTCTAGAACAAGTAGCCCAGAGGGGAAAGCGCAATGGCTAGTACTGAACTTCGAACCAGAATGGAATCGCACTCAGACTCAGACCTTGAGCTTGACAAGAACACTGCCAACACATTTTGTGCGTCGGTTTTTGCGGATGTTCGCGGTATCGACTGGGACGGTTACCAGCTGGTCTTCGAGGCCGCTACTATTCAGTTACCTGCTGAATGTCTTGACCTCCTGATTACAGACCCTCGTGCCGCGGCGCTCTCATGTTTCCAAGACCCTACCCTAGTCCTCAACATGCTCCCTCCCCCGCCGCACGGAGTTCTCTTTACTGAGTTCTCCTCCGAATTCGTCGACCCTTGCATCATCCGTGATGTAGCCAAGTCGAATGAGGAACCGAAGCGGGAACTGAAGAACTGGCACAACCAGCAGCAGCAGGTGTTTCGAAGACAGATCACTACGGCAGCGGCGGAATGGATGACGGTGCAGTAGCAGGCATACCTGTGGATGATAAGGGATCAGCAGGCATTGAAGACTCACATGGCAGCCTTGGAAAAGACGTTTGAGGGAGGGTATAGTATTGATGCTGAGAATAATGTGCTGATGTTAGAGGCCGCGCCCCCACTCCCGCTTGTCCACACGAAGCCCGAGAATTTCAGTATGGAGTTGGCCATGAGAGCCAGAGACGACCAGTGGAGGGCATACTTGAGCCCAATCGGTATACGGATGTTGGAAAGCGGGAAAGGTGAGGGCTACAGTTGTACCTCCCCCTTCTCTAGAGCATCTACAGGCTCCCTGTCGGTCCCCCCCTCAATTGCCCGCAGTAGGTCAGGCAGCCCAATGGTCGGGCCAACTGATAGACGTCGAATAAGGAAAAGGACGTCCAAACAGAAGGGTATTATGGCACCAGATACATCTGACCCTACTTCTCACCCGACCCCGGCTGCAAACATTTCTCCTGCAACACCTTCAGTTGCAACTCCCGTACCCCCATCCCCGCACCAAGACCCACACCTCCACCAGTTATGTTGCCCGCTCCAGATACCTTCCCTGCCACAGCATTCCCACCAGCAATATTGGCTACCCGCGGGTTTCGGCCACTGCGCACAGTGTCACCAGGAGCTTTCCCACAGGTAAGATGCCAGGAGGAGCGACCACCCATGGCTCCGTCACGAGGGACTCCAATCCCCAGACCTGGGACGCCTGCTCGCTCCGTTCCTTGGGCACCGGTCGTCCCCATGGCACCCCAGCAGCCAGGTCTTCCCACTGGTCTCCCCACCATCACAAGTGGCGATTCAGACAGCGAAGACCAGTTCTGCCTATCGGGCTGTAAGTCGGAAGAGACCCGGATGGGGTGGATTCATTACCACTCCTACAGGTGTAGGAAGGGACCACGGACCACGGTGACGCATAGAAGGAGGCAGAAAGAAGGAGACGGATGACCAACATGTGGGTACTGTAGGTCATGGAGGCATGCTGTGCCCCCAGTGCAACCCTTGAGTTATCCAGAGTTGCAGTCTTTTGTGCAGATAACACAGACAGTGCCCAACCAAACTCCGCAGAGTGGGCAACGCCCTGTTCCACCACCGGCATCAGGACCATCAGGGGCTAACCCCGTGGAGGATGGTAACCAGGATGGCCAGGGGGAACGGTTTGATGGGTACGATAGACCCCGGGAATCCCAAGGCGGGAACACGGGAGGTAGTGGCGCTGGAAATGCCCCACCTGGGGGTGGTACTGTGGGAGCAGCCGGAGATCCAGGAGACTCTGACCATGACGGCTCGGATGATAATAATTATAGAGATTCTCTCCGGGATTTGACCCCCTTCCTTGGTGGTCACAAGGATGACTTAAGTAATGAGAAGAAACGACGGTGGGATTGCCCGCCCAAGAGGCTGGTGAGAGCCCTGAGTGGTACTGGTTCGGCTTCTAGGCCAACACTAAGACACCGGCAGAAGAAGCCGGAGAAGCTGAGTGGCATCCCTCCGTTCACTGGCAAAGTTACAGAACTCGTGAGCTTCTGGACCTTGGTAGAGGTCAAATTTGAATACTTTACGGATTGCAAGTTAACCGACATGGATAAGGTAAACTTGATGATCCCTGTTCTTGAAGACTCCGCCCGGGCATGGTATCTGGAGTTGCATGAGCACATAAACAAGGAAGCCGCCAAGCGTACTAGTGTCCCTATCAAAGACAGCAACCCCCTTACGGACATGGAAAGGGTTCCGAGAATGATGGGAACGAAGTTTTGGCAGAGACCAGGCTGAGCGAGATCAATCCCTTCTTGAGTGGCGAGACCTTGTAATCAAGCCCCAACACATCGATAAGTACCTGGATAAGATGATCGATTATATGTATAGGCTTAGCTATACGGATCCAGTACAGGTACGAGACAAGGTTCAATCAGGCATCACACAAGAGGTTCGGAATGCGTGGGCACTAAGGAGCCCCATCCGACCAACCTGAATGACCACCTTGATCTTTTCTGGAAGGTTGGGCACACGCTGGAAGACAACAACCGGTTCAGTAACCTTGTTGTCCACCCAGCCCCCCGGTGTCAACCCGCTCAGAAAAAGGAGGAAAGACGCTTGACATCGGGCAGGTTCAAGAAGGAGAAAGGTGGGGGCAGACCAAACCAGAGGTCTACCAAACGTACTAATTTCAATGCGGGGAAACTAGCAAAGCCGGCGACTTCTGAGTATGTAATAGGACATAAGGAAATCCTGTCGACTTTGACCGAAAGTTGGAGAAAGCACAACCAGTGCACCAAGTGTGGACCAAGTGGTCACTTCTGGAGGAAGTGTACCGCCACATCCCCAGTCGTTAGTTCATCCAAACAGGCTCGTGGGTTGAAATGGTCAGCCCTGGTAAGCGCGCCCACAGGGACTGACAAGCGGCTGAAGCGCATTGAAGCGCCACCTCCGGCCTCCTCGTCAAAGATACTTGAAGTCCGCCAGCCATCACCTCAGATCATGGAGGTTGATACGGATGGATCTGAATAGGTAAGAACCCATTCTGTTTAACGTGTAATCTTATTAACCCATAGTCATAGACCCCTGAGGGATAGCTGGACATGAGCCATGGAAGTGGCTCCTGAGATAGGTAAGTACCCTTCTACCGCATAGGCGACCCTGATACTAACTACACCCAGGTGGTGTGGGCAGGTAGATGTTGCGGGCCGTGCGCGGTAGACTGGGCTATCTCTCCCTTGTTGGGTTTCTGGTTATTTCCTTTGTTCTAGTTCTACGTATTTCTTTCAGAATTTCCTTAGCTGGATGGGCGAGTCATAGGACCTTATTTCGGTTGAGGGTGGGTGAGGTCCCACTCGAGGAGACACTCGACGTTGGGGAAGCAAGGCTGCTTTACTTGGAACTGGTCCGACAGCGGACATCTACCCACCGCGGGGAAAATTTGTTATGTTTAGTATGAACGGAATTGGTTCAGGCTGGACTTGATCAAATAAATGATGCTATTTCCAAGTCTACCTGAGGAGGGTTCAGTACCCGAAATCATGCCGGCGCAATAGTAAACACCTTACCTATTGATAAAAGACCAAACCCAATCCCTTAACGTTTACTGACCCATTGTGGCCACTCTGGTGTCGAAAGGCAAGACACTGAAGAGAATTACTAAGCCAAGATGACTAAGTCACCAAGACAAGTGAAGAGGTGGAAGTGTGACAACTTACCTCATCATACTAAGCCTATCCACCTGCAGGTTAAGTGAGACTAGAAGATAGGAGCTAGACAGGTTAGCGCGGAAGCGCTCCTGCTCCTCGATTTTGGAGCTACTGGGAGGGTGCTTAGTGGCTGATGGGTTAGTCAGACTAGGGCACCATGTGTAGAGGGAAAAGTATACGTACCGATAAGCGATGCTAGCGGTAATCGCATTCCTGGGTCAGGTGTATACTATACCAAGTCATTAGGGATAAGGATAGGTGACCACCACAAGGAGATGCCCTTTGAAGTCGCAGATATGCCAGACACTAAGGTGGATGGATACCCACCTATGTCTTGGTTGAGAAAGCATAACCCTGACATAGATTGGAAGAAAGGATCACTACCCTGGGACTCAGATTTCTGCAAGGCTAACTGCCTGGCAGAGCAGGGGCGGTTAGGGTTCATGACCGATAAATAGTTACTAGCCGAAGACTCTAGTAATGGGTACCGATTGGGAATTGTGCAATTCTCCGATGAGGAAGGTGCGGACATTGCGGTTAAGCTACTCCTCGAGTATAAGGACTATGGGGATATCTTCAGTCAAGAACGGATTGAGGCATTACTGGAGCACTCGAAGTATGACCATACAATCCGGTTGCAACCTGGAACTCAACCTCCGTTTGGGCCGATCTATCCATCATCGGAAAGGGGGCTTAAGGCACTCCGCGAATATCTCAATAACATGCTGTGAACGGGAAAGCTACGGCGATCCAGTTCCTCAGCAGCAGCTGCTATCCTCTTCGTGCCAAAACCAGATGGTACATTAAGACTGGTAATAGATTACCGAGGGCTGAACAAAATCACTGTGAAGAGCAAGTATCATCTACCGTTGATGCACAAGCTGCGAGATAGGTTCGGAAAAGCCGTTGTGTTCATCAAGTTTGACTTAAAGAACGGCTACTACCTTCTGCGGATGGCGGAAGGTGAGGAATGGAAGATGGCCTTCCAGTGCAGATATGAACTGTATGAATACACAGTCATGCCGTTTGGGTTGTGTAATGCCCGGCAACTTTCCAAAGCATAATAAAGGAGGTCTTACGGGATCTCCTGGATGAAGGAGTCATCACGTACATAGATGACACCCTGATCTACTCCGAAACTATGGAGGAGTAGGTCGCAATGGTGAGGCATGTGATCGGGAAATTGCAGAAAGCTAGACTGCGTGTAAGTATGAAGAGGTCTAGTTACCACCAACTGGAGGTTGAATTCCGCGGATACAAGTTCTCCAATATGGGGATCTCTATGTTGTCGGGGAAGGTGCAGACAATCAGGGATTGGGCTGCTCCGACATCCGTCGTCGACGTTCAAAGCTTTATGGGCTTTGCCAACTTCTATCGTCGCTTCATAGAAGGATTCAGCATGATAGCGAAACCTTTGACAGACTTGACAAAGAAAGATGTCCGATGGGAATGGACACCTACGTATGAGCAGGCCTTCAACCATTTGAAGGAAGCGTTCATGTCAAAACCTGTCCTAGCACATTTTGACCCTGAATGGCCAACGCGGCCCCAAACCGACGCTAGTGACTTTGCGTTAGGAGCTATTCTCCCGCAGTTGTGGGAAGATGAGAGATGGTATCCAGTGGCCTATCATATTAGGAAGTTTCACCAGGCGGAGATTAATTATGGTATCTATGATAAGGAAATGACTGCCATCGTGGCGGCATTCAAGGAATGGGATCATTTGCTACGCTTGGTAACGGACCAGTTGGTGATCTATACGGATCATAAGAATTTAGAGGACTTCAATAGCACCAAGGTCCTCAACCGAAGGCAGCACCGCTGGGCTGAGTTCCTGCTAGCGTTTAACTTCAAGGTGGTTTACCGAGAAGGACAGTTGAATGAGAAGGCAGATGCTTTGTCGCGGTGTAGGGACTACCGCCCTGAAAGGGGGAGTGATTTTCCGTCACAGTCATTATTTTACCCCAGACAGTGGGTTGGGAGCCAGGAACGGGACATCTTGCGACCACAAGTATTGCAGGTGTGCCAAGGATTTCAGCTCTGGTCTTCCTTTTTGGATCAACTGCGGGTAGCGATAACCAAAGACCAGGACTACTTGCGACTCCTGGAGGCAACAGCTGCCGGTGACCAAGAGGTCGACCGACATTTCATGACGGAAAAGGGCTTACTCCAGTACACGAACAGATGTTATGTTCCCCAGGGTTACAATCTGAAGTAGACAATCATGAAGGCAGAACATGACTCCCTAATCGCGGGACACTTCGCGACTTACAAGCCCTTTGGCAGGGTTAGGGCTAACATCTATTGGCCTAAGATGGATGAGCGCATCGCTCACCGCTTGCGGACATGTGATGCGTGCCGCAGAAATAAATCCATCAGGCACAAGAAGTTCGGGCTGCTGGAACATACTGATGTTCCTATGCGGCCGCGGAGAGCGATTTCAATGGATTTCATTGTAGCGCTGCCAGAGTCCGAAGGGTATACCAAGATCTGGGTCATGGTGGTCAGATTCTGGAAAATGGCCCCTTTCATACCCGTGACCACGGAGGTACCTATCAAGGAGCTTGCCTTGATATTCCTGAAGGAAGTTTGGCACCTTCATGGACTCCACGAGTCAATCATCTCTGACCAAGATAGCGGATTCATATCCAAGTTCTGGATGGGTCTAATGGACTTGTTGCCCGTGAAACTAAACGTTTCGACTGCATTCCACCCTGAGACTAAAGGGCAGACAGAGAGGGTTAATCAAACACAGGAGCAGTACTTGCGTAGTTACTGTTCCTACCAACACGATCACTGGGTTTTGCTGTTACATCTCGCGGAGTATGCGTACAACCCTTGGACATCAGAATGCACCAGGTTGTCACCCTTTGAGATCAACTATGGGTTTAACCCAAGGACAAACTGGTCAGGTATCGTGTCGGATAACCAAGGAATACACCCAAGTAGTGGGCTCTTGGTTAAGGAATGCAAAGGAACCTGGGCAGAGATTCGAGAAATGATCCAACTGGCACAGGCAAGGCAACGGAAATGGCATGACCAGAAAAGGTTGCCATCACCGGACTATGTTACCTGGGAGGGTGTGGCTGTGGGCCCAGCAAAGAAAGTGGTCCCCATGATGTGGAACTGAAAAAACATCGCTACAAACGGTCTAATAGAGAAGCTGAACCGCCGGATGTTTGGGCCTTTTGTGGTCAAAAGTCTGCTGGGTAACTGGGCCTACGAACTGCGACTGCCCACTAGATTGAGCATCCACCCGGTTTTCAAGGTCACGTTACTCGAACCCTATCGCGAGGATCCGGAAGCAGGTAGGGTAAAGGAAGCCCCTACCCCGGAACTTGTAGACAACGCGCCCAGTTACGTTATGACAGCTGCTGTGGACAGCCAATAGTATGGAGGAGCGAAGTCAAAGTTTCCGCCGTGCTTTGTCCAGTACGTGGTTTCATGGGAAGGCTACGGGGCTGAGGAGAATTCACCGGAGCCCTATGAGATGCTAGAAGGGACAGGCTTACAGGCCATTCTGGATTTCCACCACAGATATCCGTCCAAGCCTAGGGACTATAGGGTTTTGGGGGAATCCAGTCGTGGGAACAAGAGAAAACGTTAAAAGTCTGCGACAGACCGTAGAGACGAGGGGAGTGATGTAACGACTCAGTATACATGAGCTATGGCAAAGGGAACCTATACCCATGCAGGTAGCCAGGAGGCGAACTGGTAGGAACTGGCAGGCAAGTAAGTACTAGACCTATGGGAACCTGACGGCACGGGCTCCGAGAATGAACAGAATTGGCTGGTCCGGGACTTAGGTACCTGGATACACGCGGTAGCGGTGTCAGAGTACTTAGTGACTTAGGAAGGGGCAGTTGCTCAGCTAGGCCGGGTAACTGGAGACAGGTCAGAAAGGTCTGTTGCCGGCGACGGGATAGACAGGGTAAGAGGGAAAAGTTAACTTGTCCGCTGGACAAGGTTACCCTACCCCCGGGACAAAGTTACCCTACCCCCGGGATCAGGTGGCTCTGCCTTGGGGCTTGGGTTACCCTGCCCAGAGTCCTGGGTTACCCTACCTTTCAATACGCAGTCCCTCGCGAAGTTCGGGAAAATTGACTAGAATGTTTGTTACGAGAAGGTATGCATGATACTGGAATCTGGGGTTCCAGGGGATAGTATTGGGCGAGCTACGTAGCTTCGATGAAGCTGTAAATTGAAGACATTATTCCTATCATACCCTTCCGGCCCCGCCTTGAGGCCCGGACTTCATGGGCAAACGGTTGTGTAGTTGTGTGCAGTCTAGCAAAGAGGAATCTTTGCCGACATGCTGGCAACACCGTATACGTCGCTGCCGCCCGGTCGACCTTAAGCTGTTCGCAGGTTATACAAGGGGGCATAGGGTGGAGGGTGGAGTACGTCCTCCAAGTTGTTAGGAGTAAAACGGACCAAAACCGACGGAGTTAACGGGTGTTAACCGTGGGGCTCCCGCAGGTAGTCCTGGGTGGTGCTGGGGTGACGGGGACAGTTTTACACCTACCAAGCCCGAACGTGCTCCCAACACTATAGGCCCTGAAAGGGAAGTGCAGAGATACGAAAAGCATGATTCCTACCATGGGTAAGGTAGATCCGAGGTACTGGTCATGGGTAGCACCAATTGGATCACTCCTGGACTACCGTGCCCTGCGGAAGACCCTGAAAGCCCGAGACCCATAAATAGTAAATAGATAAAGCGCTCACGGTAGCCTCCGCAGTCAAGTGGAGATCAATGCATAGGGGAAGGGTGTCATAGATCGTCTAGTTTGTGAGATGCCTTGACCGTTAGCCACGGGCAAGACACCAATGCGCAGAGCTTTTCACTCCCACAGGGAAACTGGAAATGCACCGCAGAAACGATAACTGCATAAGATGAACGCCGTCTGGAGTGTGTCAACATATGCATGCCCGAAGGGTGTGCCAGGAGACGTGTCGGACCACCCTTAGCGGAGCAGGGTGTACTCAAATGATTGCAGTAAACTGATGGAGGAGTTTCTGGCACAAGACAAAAACTACTTGAAAGTCTATGTGAGAACTCTCCTACTACAACGATCTATCCTCTCGAGACCTTAATTAAGTGAAGCGTCAGGCTTAACGATATTAAGTTTTACCTTTTAGTTTTCTCTTACATCTCTGTGAACTTTTGGCTATAAGTTTGAAGTTGTTCAGTGCGGTCGCAACCCTGGGATCCATCTTCCCAGGGGTGCCCCCGTTACCACTGCACACAACTACACAACCCTTTGCCCCTGACGTCCGGGCCTCATGGCGGGGCCGGAGGGGTATGATAGGAATAATGTCTCCAATTTACAGCTTCATCGAAGCTACATAGCTCGCCCAATGGCATCTCCCAGAACCCCAGATTCCAGTATCATGCACGGCTTTGCGTGACCAGCATTGCAGTCGATTTTCCCAAACTCCGCGCAGGACTTCGTATTAAACGGTAGGGTAACTCAGGACTCTGGGCAGGGTAACCCAAGCCCCAAGGCTGGGCAACCTGATCCCGCAGGTAGGGTAATCTTGTCCAGCTGATAAGATAACTTTTCCCTGTTACCCTGTCTATCTAGTCGCCAGCGATAGACCTTTCTGACCTCTCTCCAGTTACCCGGCCTAGCTGAGGAACTGCACCTTCAGAAGTCCCTCAGCACACTGACATCGCTTCTGGGTGTATCCAGGTACCTAAGACCCTGACCAGGCAATTGAGTTCGTTCACGAAGCGTGGGCTATCGGGTCTCAGTAGGTCTAGTACTTACTTGCCTGCCGGTTACTACCAGTTCGCCTCCTGGCTACCTGTATGGGTATAGGTTCCGTCTGCCATAGCTCATGTACGCTGGGTCATTACATCACTCCCCTCTGCTCTACAGACCGTCCTGGACCGTTAGTGTCGTCTCTTATTTCCACGACTCGACCCCTCCCCGACCCAATGCGTCCTGGGCTGGGATGGATATCTTTGGTGGAAATCCAGAACGGCCTATGAGCCTGGCCCTTCTAGCCTCCCACAGGGCTCCCACGAGTTCTCCCCAGCCCCGTAGCGTTTCCATGAAACCAGGTACTGGACAAAGGGCCACGGAAACTTTGCCTTAGCTCCTCCGTACCATCGGCTGTCCACAACAGCTTCGATCACGTAACTGGGCTGGGTCTCTACAAGTTCTGGGGTAGGGACTTCCTTGACCCTCCCTGCTACCAGATCCTCACTATAGGGTTCGAGCAACGTGACATTGAAAACTGGATAGATGCCTCATCTGGTGGGCAGTTGGAGTTCGTTGGCTCAGTTGCCCCCTCGGCGTTTGACCACAAAAGGGCCAAACATCCGCTGGTCCAGGTTCTCCATTGGACGCTTGGTGCGGATATTCTTTCGGTTCAACATTACGCAGTTCGCTTTCTTTGCCCGCCCACCGGTCAGATCCTCCCAGGTGTCATAGTCTGGTGATGGCAACCTTTTCTGGTCATGCCATTTCCGTTCCCTTTCTTGTGCCTGTTGAATCATTTATCGAATCTCTTCCCAGGTTCCTTCCCATTCCTTGCCCAAGAGATCACTGCCAGGTTGTATTCTTTGAGTATCAGACACGACACCCGATCAGTTTGTCCTTAGGTTAAACCGATAGTTGATCTCAAATGGTGACAACCTGGTGGATTCTGATGTCGAGGTGTTGTACGGATACGCCACAAGGGGTAACAGCGAAACCCAATCACCTTGTTGATAGGAACAGTAACTACGCAAGTACTGCTCCAGTGTCTGATTAACCCTCTCGGTTTGCCCATTAGTCTAAGGGTGGAATGCAGTCAAAACGATTAGTTTCACTTGCAACAAGTGCATTAGACTCATCCAGAACTTGGATGTGAATCGGCCATCTCGATCGGAGATGATTGACTCTGGGAGTCCATGCAGGCGCCAAACTTCCTTGCGGAATATCAAGGCAAGCTCCTTGATAGGCACCTCCGTGGTCAGGTGCATGAAATGGGCCATTTTTGAGAATCTGTCTATGTAATGACCCAGCATACGTGAGCTATGGCAGCCGGAACCCACACCCGTACAGGTAGCCCAGAGGCGAACTGGTAGGAACCGGCAGGCAAGTGAGTACTTGACCTGCGGAGACCCGATGGCCCGGGCTCCGAGATGAGCAGACTTAGTGGACACAAGTATTTAGGTACATGGCTACGCC
>PYWC01000006.1:2205696-2238549 GCA_003182015.1 Tuber magnatum
CTGACACCAATCTTGGGCGTAGCCATGTACCTAAATACTTGTGTCCACTAAGTCTGCTCATCTCGGAGCCCGGGCCATCGGGTCTCCGTAGGTCAAGTACTCACTTGCCTGCCAGTTCCTACCAGTTCGCCTCCGAGCTACCTGTATGGGTGTAGGTTCCGGCTGCCATAGCTCAAGTATGCTGGGTCGTTACAGTTGGTGCAGGACCAGATAGTTATTGGTGTGTACTTATTCTTGATGGTTATATCGCGTATCGTAAAGAGCACTTTACAATCAAGTGCCATGACAATTGTATTGCCTCCTTCGAGTTTCCATCCCATTTAGCTCATGTTTTATAACAACTTGATGTCAGTGTTTTTCATCCACGGAAGTATTATCATAATAAAGCAATCCATCATGTACTCCATTTACTAGAACTCGAATATATAATCTCCTCCTTTTTTCACGACTTGGACTCTATACTCAAATAAATCTTTTCAACAACGTATGATTCAAAATTTCTTGAAAGAATCTGGAATGTTCCAGGTACCTTATAAGGCTACACTAAAGAAAATGCGCTATTATAATAGTAAGGTAAAGAAAGTACAGGCAGAATCTGTAGATATAGGCAACATCTCTCAAGCAGGTACAAGTATGATAGGTATAGGCATCATAGAGGATAGTGGAGACCTACATCTGCCTGTACTTACAAGTTCATATATCAAATGCCAGGAAGGCATAGCTGAGTGGGTAGACTGAGCGGGGAACTTTAGTCCAACTTCTAAGACCAAATTTCAAGAATGGGCAAAGGAGACTGAAATTTGTATACCAAAGGCACAACTCCAGGAGGAATCATACTGCAATGTTCAAACTTGAATCTGTGATGAGCAAGTACGTGAACTTAGATCCCACTGAGTGATTCAAAAGAGTGAAGTCATTTTAGTTGTGGCAGCATGCCTTAGAAAGAAGGAAAAGGCAGAAAAGGAGAAGGCTGCAGCAATAAAAAAGGCACAAAAAAATATTCAAGTTACCATAAACAAGGCAAAAGCAGCACTTAACTCAGGAGGAATTGATGCATGAACACCTGAAAATGAAAGGAAGAAGCAAATTTGTAATATTGAATCTCAAAGTAGACTTGTTCCTGCAGAACTATTGATTGCAATTCTAGACCCACAAAAGAATCCTACAACAGAAGATCTCAAGTTACTACATCCACCATGAGACCTCCTACAGGCCTTATTGTTACTAGAACTAGATTCGAGCCCAACAGGTATGATCAATCTCTAAATACTTAATATCAGTATTGAATATAGTTAATTGATACTAGATACTCTAATACAATTGGTTCTGGAAAGATAGTCTATTTACAGGAATAGTTGTGAGGATTTCGATATTGAATCAGAGTCTGATTTCTTATATATATCAGAGGATTCTATTACTATAAATACAGATTTTGTTCAGTTGAATGAAATTGGGTTGTATGGTGGGGAATGAAAAATTAATGATTAATAACCTATATTATATACATGGAGCTAAAAAACTACAGGCCTAACAAAAAAAGAAAAAAACTACCAAGTTTGGTGCGTCCCACTTGCCTTTCCATTCTACTTGCTTTTCCCAACTATGAGCAAAGCGAAATAGGAGGGGAACTAGCTATTATAACAATCTGAACCTACACCCATACAGGTGACCAGGTAGTCAACTTGTAGGAACAAGCAGGCAAGTAACTACTTGCCTTATGGGTACCCTATAGGCAGGGTCCCCCTGACAACAAGTAGGACACTAGGTACTTAAGTACTTGGATACCTAGTACATGGGCATAGGCAAGGTCAGCAAACCTAGAGCTCTTAGGTAAGCAGGTTACCTGACTAGACAGGGTAATCAGAGAAAGGATACAAGTGACAAGCACCACTAAAAGAGTAGGTGGAGTAATAGAATAAAGTTATCTTGATGTCTACATAGGATTACCCTACCTTGGGAGTCTGATTACCCTGCTGTGGGAGTTCGGTTATCCTGTTAAGAGTCCTGAGTTACCCAACCTGACACGATCAAGTTTCCCAGAAACTTTGGAAAAATTGTCCAGAATGTTTGTCATGCGAAAGTCTATATGATCCCCAAATCTGGGATTTCTTGAGACACTATTTGTTGAGCTATAAAAGTTCATGGAAGTTATAACTTGAGGACATTATTCTAGTCGTACCCCTCTGGCCATGCAATGAGTTCTAGATGTCATGGGAAAATGCTCGTGTAGTTGTGTGCAGTCTAGCAAAAGAGGACTTTTAGAGATACGCACATAACAGTGGTTATGCTCTGAGTGTTGGCCTAACTATAAGCTGTTTGCAGAATAAATGCAGGAGCATAGGGGGGAAGATGAAGTACCTTCTCCAAGGTGTTCAGCATAAAATGGACCAGAATTGAAGGAGATAGTGGAGGCTAACTGTCAGGATCTCTCAGGTAGTTCACAGTGGTACCAGAGATGACCAGGAGAGTTTTATATCTATCAAGCCTAAACATACCCCTATGCTATAGCCTCTGTAAAGAAAGTTTGAGGACACTAAAAGCATGATTCTTATCATGACTGAGATGGCTCTGGGCATGGCTGTCATGGGTAGCACTCATTGGATTACCACATTGGACACCCCACTATGGGAGTCTCTATAGGTTATTGGCTTAATGGAAGTAAATTGAATAGGCAGACCAGAGGAGCCAGTGGGCACTTCTATAGATAAAATGTATGTAGAAAGGTGTTTATATATTAGCAGGGTCTCCCAGGTATCTTAACTGTTAGCCACTAGCAAGACACAGATATGGAGAAGTTTTTACTCCAGCGGCCATAATTGAGATACACCGCAGAAACTGAACTGGATAAGGATATTGGCAACTAGAGTGTGTTGACATACACATATCCCTAGACATGCAGAAGAAGTACCAAACAACTCTTAGAAGAAAAGGGTGGGCTTGAAGGGTGGCAGTAAACTGATAGGGGAGTTTCTAGCATAAATTGTGACTACTTAAATCTATTTGTAAACTGTCCTACTTCAATATAATCAATATCCTTTGAAGACCTCAATTGAGTGAAGTGTTTGGCTTACCGATATTACCTTTTACCATTTACTTTACTCTTACATTTGTATGTAAACCTTTGGTCATAAGTTTGAAGTTGTTTGGTATGGTTGCAACCTTTGAGTCCATCCCCCTTAGTGTACCCCCATTACAGTATATCATTAGGCGACCTGCTTGCTTAACTCCTCCCCTGATTCATTGTTTTTTGATCTTTCAGGACTAACCTTGTGTGAATACTCATAACCTTATTTGGAACAAGTAGACTAGGGTGGAAGGCACAAGGGCTAGCACTAGACTCTGATAGTAAGTAGACCCCAACTTGGACTGAGATGTGAGTCTGGAGCTCTACTCAGATGCTGTGGGAGCCACAGCTTTTAGAGTCTTAGTCTTCATAGATGTCTGACATTACATGGGAAGGTCAAGGATAGTTGATCAACGTTGCTCCTATTACAATATCTAATACATGTGTTGATCTTATACTTACAGACCCATGTGCTGTCACTCTCTTTATGATTCACGGTTCTGACCTTGTGTACAACATGGTTTCTCCACCCGCAGGTATGGTACCAATTAGTGAATTCTCATATCAATTTGTTGAACTGCATATTATCTGCGATGTTCTGCATTCCATTGCAAAAGCAACAAAAAATATAAGATGTTTGAATAACTAGGAGCAGACGGTCTTCAAATGGCCAATCATGACAGTAGCAGTGGAGTAGATAAACATACAGCAACAGGGGTACTTCAAGATACTGCAGGATCAGAAGGTATTGGGAGAATGAATGAGTGCCCTGGAGAGGGTATTTGCAAGAGAGTATGACATTGATGCTGGAAATAATGTATTGATAATAGAGGCCATACCCCCTCACCCTCTTGTCTATGCCAAACCCAACCATTTTGTAATAGAACTAGCCTGCCAGGTATGAGATAGGAGTGCCATGTGTACTTAAGCCCTGTTGGCATATGAATTCTAGATAGCCTACAGAAAGAAGGTTATTCCTATACCTCCTCATTTAGTAGAACATCGAATGGCTCTCTCTTAGTCCCTCCCTCAATTGAGTACAGTCAGTCTGGTAATCCCTCCCTTGGTCCCATAGACGATAGGCAGGTAAAGAAAGAGGAGTCCAAACCCATAGGAGTTATAGCACCTGATTCATCTGATCCAACACCCTATCTTATACCAGCTCCTCTCAATCCTACAAATCTTACTGTGAGTCAGGCATCCATACCTCCAATTGTTGTCTTGAGGCTAATACCTCACCCTGTTCCAATATGTGCCCCTGCTGCGGCCCACACTCCTGCCCAGACACCTGTCCCTACACCTGCACCTAGGCTCAAGATGGTACTACTGGGTACACTGGTACTCTACTTGAGATTAGGTTTCCCATTGTTGTGCAACATAGTCCATTGGCGGACCAGAGTCTTGTGAGATCTAGACCCTACAACTGACTTTTCTTCATATGCTTACTCTAATTCAGAGAACCTCTTCCCACGGTATTCTATAGATACCAGTAATTCCAACTACCCTCACTAAATGTTAGGTGATAGCCGACTCTCAGGACAAGCAAGTGCTAACTAGGGCCTGATATTTGATGAAGTGAAGGCTAGCAAGGCTTACTACATTGTGGATGGATAAAGTAGAGATGTTTTATTGTATAAGGAATATATTAATAAGATCTTCCCTCCGTCACTGATGATGTCAGTAAAAGTGTGAGAGGCAACTCAATATTTATATTCCACATCTGGGTGTTCATGAACTATCGAATCCTGCTACCTTTTTCTCTTGTTTTCTTAGTGGGAACTTCTTAGACCTTGAAAACCTTAATCCCACTTGACGCTAAATTCTGCAGATAGTGGAGATGGTGTTCCCATCTCTCTGGTTACTAGGTCTACTCTATCCTTAGTCACTTGAGCTCTTTTACTATAGAAAGTGGTTACTCATTTGTTTTCTACATACGGAGTAATCAGCTCTGATGACAGACTTATTGATTCAGTTGCATTTAGTATCCTTTTGCGGCAATCCCAGCATGAATGGCATTTGCTCTTATTGTGCCAATACCAGATAGGCTTATAATCATCCTCTGCTCTTGATGTTAGCTCATCACCAGTATGTTTTCTCATAACTCTACTTTGTCTGTGTTTGGGGATAGATGTACAATCATCTCTTAGGTGTCATGATCTGGTTCAACTTTCTTCTCTTATACATAGCTCTGCAACCCACTGACCAAATTGCTTGGTCTGACTTCCGTAGTACAGCCGGGAACTTCATCTATAGGAGTGGATAAAGACACCTCAGAATGTATCCCCCAGTGGCCATAGCATGAGGGATTTGTCTATCTATTTGCATTGGTAGAAAATATCTCATTCATTAAACACTTTAGCAAACTTCAGAATTGAATATGTGACCTTAGGCTCTTGTCATATGACTTGTCCATTGTGCTATAACAGTTTGTCTTATATGTAATATGAAACTGAGTGTACCTACTACTCTTGGTACAATATTGAGTAGTGATTCAGATAGTCAGACTAGTTACAGTAACTCGGACTACAAGTCTGAGGAGACACGAATGGGGTGGATATTTCACCATACATGGGGATATAATAGAGGGCCTAGGGAGCTAGCAGTGTACTAGCCAGTTAGGGAAAGAGATGGTTGGTCACCTTGTGGGTACTGTGGGTCATGGAGGTATGTGGGACCTCCAATAAGACTAGACAGTTGTGCAGAACTTTGCGAGTTTCTCCAGATAGGCCAAGCTACACCAACTCAGATACCTTTAAGAGTTAGCCAGCCATCTGCGCAGCTATCAGCTCCTGTATACCGAGCAGAGGATCCTCCCGAGGGAGGCAACCGAAAGAGACCAGAGGAACACTTTTGATAGGTATGATTGACTGGGCAAAACGTAAGGCAGAAATACCACAAGTAGTGGAGAGGGAAAACAGCCACCTGGAGGTAGTATGATGGGGACTAAAGGTAATCCAGGCAACTCCAATCATGATGGTAATAATAGTAGTGATGGTGGCAATACTCTATCTAACCTAACTCCTTTGTGGAGGTTTGTCAAGAGGAATGGAGCAATGAAAGGAAGTGGCACCTCAACTACCAGGCCAAGAGGCTAGTTAGAGCCCTATAGGGTGCTGGTTGGGATTCTAGGCCTCCACTGAAATATTAGTAGAAGAAGCGAGGAGGGCAGAGTAGTTTACCTCTATTTAAGTATAAGGATAAAGAACTCGCAAGTTTTGTGACATTGGTAGAGGTCAAGTTCCAACACTTTCCAGATTGTAAGTTAACTAATATGGATAAGATAAACTTAGTGATCCTTCTCCTGGAGGACTCTGCTCATGCTCGGTACTTGGTATTACATGAGGATATGAACAAAGAAGCAGCTGAGTATACTGGCATTCCTGTTATCAATAGTAACCACTTCCAAATCTGGAATGGTTTCCAAGAATGACTGGGATGAGGCTTTGGTGGGGACTGTGCAGAGCAAGACTGATGGCTACTCCAATAGCAAGACTTAGTTAAGAAACCACATTACCTTGACAAATACTTAGATAAGATAATTGACTACATGTATAAACTTAGCTATCGAGATCTAGTCCAAGTGTGGGACAAGATACAGTCAGGAGTAACCTAAGAGAGTAGCAACATAAGTGCAATAAAGGAGTCCCATCCAAATGACTTGGAGAAGTACCTAGACCTTCTCTGAAAGGTTGGACACATATTGCAAGACAATACCAGGTTCCGCAAGTGTGTTGTCTACTCAGTTGATAATCCAGAACCAAGAGAGAAGAAGAAAAACAGGTCAACAATCTTGGGAAAATTTAACAAAAGGAATAAAGATTGGGGTAGACAAAACTAGGACTTTATCAAACCTACTATTTTCGGTAGAGGGAAACGGGCAAGGCTCGTCAATCGTGAACACGGAATCGTGCATAAGAAAATCCTTTCAACCTTGACCAAACATAGGCGAAAGGAAAATCAATACACTAAAGATGGGTAGACTAGACACTTCTGGAGAAAGTGTACTGGAATGGCCTCAGTGGGTAGTTTGGGCAATCAGGCTTGTGGGTTGAAAAGATCAGCCTGGGTAAGCAAGCCTCACAGAATGAACAAACACCAAAATTAAAAGAAGGCTCTACCTCCTTTCTCTTCATCGTGAGTGTTAGAAGTTTGGTATTATGGCCACGTGATCGCAGTATAGTGGCATTGGGCTTTTGGTTGCATATATGGGAATGGGGGGTTGTATGGTTGCCTAGTAATGGAAGGGGTTGCTTAGCTGAGATCCAGCCTAATAGAACCTTATAGAAAGTGATGGAAATTTGCGGCTGCGCATGAGCAAGGAGTTAGGGGTTTTGGGATTTATCAGTGGAGGATTTCCCTTTATTATATAAAGTAGTGTGTACCCCTCGGTGATTTTCTTTTATTGCACAACCTAGTAATTTCCTGCCTACGCCTGTACTTAAAAATTACATCTTCGTTTCTCTTTCACATTACCAGAACACCTGAACACTGACCCAGAATCTCAAAACCTTGGTCTTGAACCTCCTGAAGCCTCGATACAAATATGTCTTATCTGTATACTGGCACCCATTGCTGGTCCTACCCTCTATGATGTGCCTTGGACTATCTGCCTTTGACCTAGTACAGACTCCATCCATTACACAAGGTTCCATCTATGAGCATCCAAGCCATACCACACAATCTCATGATCAATCGAAGTACCAACTGAACTTTTCACCAACCATAACACGACTGCCACCCTGTCCATTGAATAGCTGGGCAACATGACCCGCAACCAGAGATAGAACTAGCTCACCTGCACCGCAGACATCCTCCTCTAGACAATAAAGCTACCTGTCCTGACTAAATCACCTGCCAACCAATAGGTATAACAACAACTACATACTCTAAGGGAAGAACTTCAGGCCCTACACCTCACAGGCCAAGGCCTTAAGGGCCACCTTGCTACTGCCTGACAAGACCTGAACGATGCTAATATACCTCTTGTAACCAGTATGGGTACTAGGTTGTTTTATTGTTTCGTGTGATATTGGTTGATACAGGCATTGTTTTATGTTTGGGTTTCACAGTATCATTTGATACTTGTATTGTTTCGTGCGCAATCAGTTGATACATACAATGTTTTGGAATATCGCTCATACTAGAGATAAGCGATATGCTGTATTTAAAGACAGCTAATACCAGCAGTGGAAAAAGCAGACTTCGACAGACAGTATTCTTAATATACTTGGTTGAACGGTTACTTCTTTGATCTCCTATGACACCCCATTCGAAGACTGCTTTAGCCAGCAGTTCTCGCTTCTTGTTGATCAAGAAGCCATCTGCTCCTATCCTACCACCACATGACTAGGGCCTGGCCCGAACACGTAATACCTCTCATCTCGCCTAACAATGCCTGTGCTAATACCCCCACTAGGTCTGCTGTACTCCCTAGCAGCAGTAGTAGAAAAGCCTCAAGCTTGAACTCTGAAATGTTCAATGCCACCACGGACAAATATCGTAACCACATGACCCAACTCCATATGATGCTACATAGGAATCACGACTGGTTCAACAGCAAACAACACCCCTTGGCATATATCATTGGGCTCTTAACTGGGTTTACCTGCCTGCAGATACAATCTAACGTTACAATGGAGGGCATCAGTTACACAGACAGTGAGGTCCTACTAGCAGAACTGCAAGATGCATTCGGAAATCCTAACCCAGTCGCTATTATGAAAAGAGACATGAGAGATCTCGCATAGAAGAACCACATATTCATAGAATTACTTGCTAACTTGTAATGTCTGACTGCCAACACTACTAGAATAACACTGCTAAGTGTGGTGCACTGTACCAGTGACTTAGTACACAACTAAAGGATGCCTTAACCACCATCACGGACCATTCAGGGACCTTAACCTTCTATACTAACTTGTTAAAGAATTTGGACAATGCCATTTAGGCCAATGCGGATAATAAGAATGGTTCTGTCTCATTCCCTTGACATGCCCCTGCTGGTGCTCAAACTTAATCTACCATCCCCGCTCTTGCAACCACCACCACGACAGGTACAGCCTCTGACCACATGGACTTCTCCTCGTAATGGTGAACCTTGCCTGATACTGAGAGAGATAACGGGAGGAGGAAATACCTCTACCTCTACTTGGGAGGGTGTGGACATATGGCGAGACAATACCTGAACAAGAGACCGCACTGAAGGCAAGCTACCAGCACATCACCTTTTGACCCTTCAATCGTCCCTGTGGGTACCTATACAGAGTCTGAGCAGCTGGAAAACTAGCCATCCCAGGTGTAGAATATGGCACTGACATGTGACATGTTAAGTCTTTTTCTTGTTCATTCATATCTAGTTTGTTTTTGGACCGAATAGAGAATAGAATTGAAGATAACCATGTGGTAATCACCTATGATATCATAGACAACCACAATGTAATCTGTTCCCATGCCCTCATTGACTCCAGAGCAACTGGATATGTATTCATGGACAATGACTTTGCTCACTGCCATCACCTCTCCTTGTTTGAACTAAAAGAAACTATCCAATCACAGTAATAGCTGGAAGACTGATCAGCTCCACTGCAATCACCCACCTGACCCAGATATTGCTGAAGATCAACAACCACCCAGAAGTACTACTAGCCTTAATTACCAAACCATGTAAATACCACTTGACCCTGGGTATCTCGGGATTCAAATAACATAATATAATGATTCGGTTTGCCTGGAATACCATCGTCTTCAAATCTGACGACTGTCTTGAAAACTGCACCTCCAATGTGATGGGTATCTAAGGAGTGGAAGAAGACATCCACCATTTTCTCAAAGCCTAGGAAGTCAAGTGGGCCCTAGGCTACAAGGTACTAGAGGAACAAGAAGTCGGAGATATTGTTCCACTGGAATACCATGACTTTATGCCCCTGTTCTTAGAGAAAGAACAGAACCAGTTGCGCCTATAGTAACCAGATGACCACATGTTTCCCCTGTTACCAGATTTTAAACCCTCTTTTAGGCTACTATACAACCTGTCCCTCCCAGAGCTTGAGGCCTTGCAGGGTTCACTTGATAAAAATCTTAAGAAGAACTTGATCTGACCCTCCATCTTACTAGGAGCTTCTCCCATCCTTTTCATCAACAAGAAGGATAGTTCAATGCGATTGTGCATTGACTATTAGGCACTAAACAATGGGATAATTAAGGACAGTGAACCACTACTCTTCCTGACAGAAATATTCATATAAATACTAAAGGCCAAGGTCTCTACCAAGCTGGACATCTGAGAAGAGTACAACCTAATATATATAAAGAAGGAGAAATAGTAGAAAACAGTATTCTGGACCTGATATGGCCTGTACAAGTTCAAGGTTATGCCATTTGGCCTCACCGATACACTCACGATCTTTTAAGCATATGTCTACAAGGCTCTGTGTATTGCTCTAGACCACTTCTCTACCACCTATCTCGACAACATCCTCATCTATAGTCTGACTAAAGAAGAGCATGTAGAACATGTCCTCTTTGTCTTGAAAGCCCTGGTTGATACCAAGTTAGAGGTTAAGCCCTAGAAGTATGAATTTCATATGTGCTAAGTTGAGTACCTCACATTCATCATCACTACAGAAGAGATCTACATGGACAACTCAAAGGTGGAAACTATTATCACTTGGCCTATACCGGAACATGTACCAGATATGCATGCTTTCTGAGGATTTGGTAACTTCTATCGTAGTTTTATTAATGCCTATTCCTATCTTGTCCGAGTTCTGACTGCACTTATCAAGAAGGATCAGCTATGGATCAGGACCCTCAAATCCTAGTGGGCCTTTGAAAAGCTCAAAACCACCTTCATTACCACCACCCTTGTCCTGGCCCATTTCTATTTCTTCAAGGAAGTGATCATTTATATCGACACCTCTAACTTTGTATCCATTAGGGTTATGTTACAATGTAGTAGAAAAGAAGTGCTCCACCCTATAGCCTTCTGCTCTCGAAAGCATATCCCAGCTGAATAGAATTATGACATCTATTGCTAGGAGCTCATAGCAGTAGTCCAAGCTTCTGGAGAGTGGAGATATTATCTGATTGACTACAAAGTCACTATTCCAACCAACAGTTCCAACCTGAAATGCTTTACCACCAAGCGTCTCTTGATCCAAAGACAAGCCTGATATTCAGAGTTCATTAAATAATTAAACCCAGTGACTGAGTACTGGCCAAGAAAGATCAAGGAGATAGCTGATGCCCTAACTTGGATGCAAGTACCGATGGAGCAAAAAGAAGAACAGTGAAGAGAACATCAAACACAGGCAGTATTGAAGACCTATACTATGACTTTCTTGGCAAATATCATGGTTCCCATGGGAGCGTCTCCCCTGGAATATCTTTAACATAAGACATATAACACTGACCTAACTTTAAAGCAGATCCTGAAAGCTGTGCACCAAGGAGACTGCCACTCCCCTCTTATCCCTCGAGGTGACTGCCAGAGAAATGAGAACAAACTGGTGTTCTGTGACCGCCTATGTGGTCCTCCCTCCATACAGTGTTAGGGTTGTAAATAATCTGAGAAGTTCATAACTGTCCTGCTGCAGGACACCCAGGGAGGGCCAGGACCTATAAATTAGTGTTCAGTCACTTATACTAGCTAGGCATACATTCGGATATTGGCCACTTTGTGAAGAACTGCCACATTTGCCAACATAGCCACACCTTGCGTCATACCCTTTTTGGTATACTACACCTCCTTTCAATTCCTGCCAAGTCCTGGGAATATGTGTCTATGTATTTCATCACTGGTGTGCCTGGGAGTCAGAGATATGATGCCATCTGAGTCCTGGTTGACAGGCTAACTGAGGTGTGCTACTTGATCCCTTGCCATACCAATTTCAATGTCCCGATATTGGCTGAACTGTACCTCTATCATATAAAGAAAGACCATGGCCACCTGGCCACTATTACCTCTGACCATGGTACCCAGTTTACTTGGGACTTCTGAAAGACAAGCTGTGATCACCTGCAGGTGTCCCAGAAACTTCTCTTCGCAATTCACCCTCTGACAAATAGCACACTGCAAGAGTGATGGCTATTATGGAACAATACCTACGGGCCTCTGTCAGATTACAGTAGGAGGACTAGCTGCTATGGCTACCCTGGCTGAGTTCACTACGAACAACTATGGCTCTGAATCTACTGGCCTCCCCCCGTTCTTTGCTACCAATAGTTGTAACTCCTATATGAACTTCTTGAAGACCCCTAAGGGCCTCTCAGAGGAACCCATAGATGAAGAATTCTCACAACAAAGGTAAAAAATCCCCTCCTAGCTCTGTTCCCAGAGTGCTTGTGCCTAGGACCATCAACTGCAGTCTGCCGATTGAGAACACCCTCGAGCTCCCTGCTGCTGAGTTAGTAATCCAGTACGGTGTAATACTAGGAACATCTGAACCTATTGACCCTCCCAGGAACTGGAAAATAAGCATTTTGGGCCCTATCAGGTATCAGCCCAGATAGGTATGCATGCCTACCACCTCAACCTCCCTACCACCATGCAGAATCATGACATTTTCCATATTTTGCTCCTTCAACTTGATAATAGCAACAGTCTACTAGGATAGGTAATACGGCCCCCACTACTGGTGGAAGTTGATGGTGAAAAAGAATGGTAAGTGGAACACATAGAGGATTCTAAGATGCTTTATAGCTGTCGGTAGTATCCAGTGTGATGGAAAGGGTCCAAGGAAACTACCTGGGGACTAGCAGAAACCATAAATGGACTACTATCCATCAATGTGTTCTACTGCCACTATCTGAATTTGCCAGCCCTACCTCCTTAATTAAAGCCATGTACACTAGGGAACTTTGGTCCACAAGGGGGGAGCTAGTGTCATGGCCACCAGATCAGGGTATAGTAGCATTGGGCTTTGGATTGCATATATGAGAATAAGGGGTTGGATGGTTGCCTAGTAATAGAAGAGGTTGCTTAGCTGAGGTTCTGCATAATGGAACCTCATAGACAAAGATGGCAAGATGGGGCTGTAAGGGAGGAAGGAGTTAAGGGTATTGGAATTTGTTAGCAGAGGATTTCCCTTTGTTATATAAAGGAGTGTGCCCCTCAGTGATTTTTTTTCCTCACACAACCTGTTAATTTCCTACCTACACCTCTCTTTAGGAATTACATCTTTGTTTCTCCTTCATATCATCAGAACTCCGGAACACTGACCCAGAATCACAAAACCATGTCCTTAAACTCCCTGAAGCCTTAATACAAATATGGCTTTTCGGTACACAAGTATTCATCCCTTATCTTGCCTACCGTGGTATGCCTTCAACTATCTGCCTTGGATTCTACACAGACCCTGCCCGTTATATCCAGTAGTTATCAACTCAGATAATGGAGGTTGGTAAAGACAGCTCAGAATTGGTAAGAAACTACTTCTTTCTTACAGTATGATATATCCAACCTCAACCACAGGCCTTTAGGGTATGAATGGATAGACACTTAAGAGAATAAGTAGTGAGAAAGGTAAGAAGCTCTCTACTAGCAGAGAAACAGAAGCTAATCATGTCTCTCTAGATTTTGGATGGAGTAGATATTTCAAACCATATGTGATAGCAGTGTTTTTTCTCTTCAGTTCAGGGGCAAGTTATTTCCTTATAGTCACTAGTTGGTTCAAGAATTTTCTTTCAGATTTTCTGAGCTGGTTGTTAGGTTTTCTTTAGGGGATAGTTCTTGTAGTTTGGAATAGGTATCAACAGCAGAGCCATACAATATTGGGGAAGCACCAAGATACTTTGCTTGTAACTAGTCTGTCTGAAGAAGCTTATCAAGCCCCAGGAAGGAATAGTTGTCTTGTAGTTGAATCTATATCAGTCTAGACTTGAATAAATGGAAGTTATATATAAGTTTATCTGAGTAGGATTTCATACCTGAAATTATGCTGGCATGATCATAAACATCCTAGGTGCGCTGACAAAGATTTCCCACCTCAAAATTTCAAGTTTACAGACCCATTGTAGCTACTCTTATATTGAAGGCCAAGAGGTTTAGTAAGAAATTAGCAGAGATGACAGAATCCAGGAGACCAGGAAGAAGGTACAAGTATGATGGTCTGCCCTGTCATGCCAAATCAACTCACCCTGTGAGTGATATAGGGCTAGAAGAGAGGAGTATGGCAAGTAAGTGCAAAAGCACTATTGTTCTTAAATAGTAGAGCTACAAGCCCAGTGCTTAGTAGCTACTCAGTTAAGGAAACCCAAACACCTTATATATGTAGAAAGGTACATGTTCTAATAAGTGGTGCAGGTGGTACTCACATTACAGGGTCAGGCCAATACTATACCAAGTCGTTAGATATAAAGATATACACTCAGCAGAATGTGACACACTTTGAGATTGTATATATGTCTAACCTACTGGTAGATCGGTACTTGCACAATTTCGTGACTAAATAACCATAACCCACATATTGATTGGAAAAGAGAGACACTAACCTGGGTCTCAGATTTCTGTAAGACCAATTGTTTAAGAGGAAATAGGTAGTTAGTTTTCTTGACTGAAGGAGAGCTCTTGGCAGTAGACCTAAGTAATATGTACCTATAAGGTATGGTACAATTAACCAAGGGAGATAGAAATGACATTACGGTCTAGCTGTTCTCTAAGTATAAGGCTTATTGTAATGTGTCAGGACCTGAGTCCTATTCATATAGCTGTACAATAGGAGCAAATGGCTTCTTGGCTAACAAGAAGTGATCACTGCTTACTAAAGGAGGCTTTGAGAGAGTGTAGTATAGAATCCAAGAAGTAACCATTCAATCAAGTATTTTAACAATACTATAAGTCGAAGTTTGCTGTTTCTACTACTTATATCTAGTATGAGCGATATTATAAAACCTTGTATGTATCATGTGATACTCCACGAAAGAATACAAGTATCAAGTGAGACTATGAAACCAAACATAAAACATAACCTAGTACTCATACCAGTTACAATTACGGGAATATCTTTGGTCAAGAATAGATTGAAGTATTACTGGAAGACTTGAAGTATGATCATAAAATGGAGTCCTGGCTAGGAACTCAACCCCTGTTCAGGCCTATCAATCTGTAATGACCCAGCACACATGAGCTATGGCAGTCAGAACCTACACCCATACTGGTAGCCTGCAGGTGAACTGGTAGGGACCAGCAGGTAAGTGAGTACTTGACCTATTGAGACCTGATGGCCCGGGGCTCCAAGAATGAACAGAATTAGCTGGCCAGGTACTTAAGTACCTGGGTACACCAGGGAGAGGTGTCAGCATACTTAGGGACTGCTGAAAGGGCAGTTGTTCAGCTAGGTCGGATAACTGGAGAAAGGTCAGAAATGCCTATCGCCGGCGACGGGATAGACAGGGTAACTGGGAAAAGTTATCTTATCCGCTGGCCAAGGTTGTCCTACCCTCTGGATCAGGTTACCCTGCCATAGGGCTTGGGTTGCCCTGCCCAAAGTCCTGAGTTACCCTACCTTTCAATGTGAAGTCTCTCAGGGAGTTCGGGAAAAAATGACCGCGATGTTTGTCATGCGAAGCCATGCATAATACTGGAATCTGGGGTTTCGGGAGATGCTATTGCGCGAGCTAGGCAGCTCCAAAGAAGCTGTAAATTGGAAACACTACTCCTATCATACCCCTCCGGCCCCGCCGTAAGGCCCGGATGTCGTGGGCAAACGGTTGCGTAGTTGTGTGCTGTCTAGCCAAGTGGAATGTTTGGAGACCTGCTTGCAACACCATATATGTCGCTGCCATCCGGTCCACTGCACACTATTTGCAGGATATCTAAGAGGGCATAGGGCGAAAGGTGGAGTACCTCCTCCAAGTTGGTTAGAGTAAAATGGACCAAAACTGACGGAGTTAATAGGAGTTATCCGTAGGGGTCCCAATGGGAGTCCTGGGTGGTGCCGGGGTGGCCGGGAGAGTTTTACACCTACACACCCCGAAAGTGTCCCCAATGTCATAGGGTCTGAAAGGGACGTACGGAGACACTACAAGCATGATTCCTACTACAGGGAAGGTGGGTCCAAGGTAGTGGTCATGGGTAGCACCCATTGGACCCCTTCCGGAAAACCGTACCCTGCGGAAGACACCGGAAGCTCAAGAACCGTAAATAGTAGATAGGTAAATGCTCACAGTAGCATCTGGGGCCAAGTAGAGAGCAATGCACATGGGAAGGGTGTCATAGATAGTCTAGTTCATGCGGTGTCTTGACTGTTAGCCACTGGCAAGACACCGATGCGCAGAGGTTTTCACTCTGGTGAGCACAATGGAAATGTGCCGCAGAAACAATAACTGCATAAGGTCAATGCTGACTAGAGTCTGTCGACATGCATGCCCAAACGGTGTGTCAGGAGACGTGTCGGACCGCTCTTACTAGAGAGGTGTGTGCTCATATGGTTGTAGTAAACTTATGGGGCAGTTTCTGGCATAAGGTAAAACTACCTGAAAGTCTATACAAGAACTCTGCTACTCCACCAATCACTCCTCTCGAGAACTTAATTGAGTGAAGCGTCAGGCTTAATGGTATTAAGTTTTACTGCTTGCTTTACTCTTACAATTGTATGAACTTTTGGCACTAAGTTTAAAGTTGTTCGGTGCGGTGGCAACCTTGGGATCCGTCTGCCTAGGGGTGCCCCCTTTACACAACCTGTTGTCACAAAAGCAGCTTCAAGGTCCCCATGAGTAGCTCAATGAGATGCTGAGAACTGGAAAACTGCAGGGATCTAGTTCTTCCTCAGCAGCCCCTATCCTGTTTGTACCAAAACCAGATAGTACCTTATAGTTGGTAATAGATCACCAAGGGCTGAACAAAATTACGAGGAAGGACAAGTATCCTCTTCCCTTAATAAATGAGCTATGAGACAGGCTCAAAAAAGTCCTAGTATCCACAACGTTGGACTGGAAGAATGGCCAGTACCTTTGGGAAATAACAGAAGGAAAGGAATAGAAGACTACATTCTGATGCAGTTATCGACTTCATGAATCTACAGTTATGCTTTTGGGGCTGTATAATACTCCAGCAACCTTTCTAGAGTATAATCAACAAGGTATTTAGAAACCTCTTGGATGAAGGAGTCATCACATACATGAATGATATCCTGATCTATTCTAAGTGCATGGAAGACGATGTCACAATAGTAAGAGATGCAATGGAAAAGTCGTAAAAGGTAGAATTATGCGTGAGTATTAAAAGATCCAGCATCCACCAATAGGAAGTTGACTTTCTGGGATATAGGAACTTCAATATAGGGATCTCTATATTGTTGGAAAAGGTGTAGACATTTATAAAATGGGCATATCTGACCTGCATTGTAGATATGCAAAGCTTTATGGTCTTTTTCAACTTCTACTATCAGTTCATAATAGGCTTTAGCAAGATTTCTGGTCTGCTAATAGACTTGACTAAGGAGAATATTAGATAGGACTGAACCTCTGTATATGATCAAGCTTTCAACCACTTGAAAGAAGCATTCATGTCTTAACCTATCCTAGTATATTTCGATCCTGCGAGGCCTATAAGGCTTGAAACTGCCATTAGTGAGTTTGCATTAGGAGCTATACTTTCGCAGTTCTGTGAGCACCAGAGATAGCACCCAGTGGCCTGTTATAGTCAGAAAGTCCACCCAGCTGAGATTAATTATCATGTCCATGATAAGAAAATGACTGCCATGATAGTAGGGTTCAAGAAGTGGGATCATTTATTGCAATCAGCAAAGGACCAATTACTGATCTATACAGATCTTAAAACTTTGTAGTACTTTAATAGAACTAAGGTCCTGAATCACAGACAGCATCACTGAGAACAGTTCCTCTAGCGGTTGCACCTCAAGACAATTTCCTGTAAAGAGCAGCTGAATGAGAAGTCTGATGCACCATTATAGCATAGGGACTACAGCCCTAAAGAGATGAGTAATTCTCAATGGCAGACCATTTTTAGCCCTGGATAGTAGGTTGTGAGCTAGGAATTGAACATCTTGCAATTGCAGGTGTTGCAAGTATGCCAAGGGTTTTGGCTATAGTCTCCCATTTTAGAAGTATTATGTACTACGGCTAAACAAGATCTGGAATACTAGAGGATCTTGAAGGCAACTGTGGTTGGTGACAAGGAAGTCAATTGGCATTTCACAATGGAGTAGAACTTACTCTTGTATAAGAACAGGTAGTATATCCCTGCATGTCAGTAATTGAAATAGATAATCTTGGAGGCAAAACATGATTACTACTTGATGGAGTACTTTGAAACCTACAAAACAATTAATGGAGTACGGGCTAGCTTGTACTAGCTAGAAATGGTTGAGCATGTCATAGACTATCTCCATACTTGTGATACATGTTAGCGGAATAAGTCTACCTAGTATAAGAAGTTTGATTTGCTGGAACTGCATGATGTTCCAATCAGGCCTTGGATAGCAATTTCAATGGATTTTATTGTGGCACTGCTGGAGTCAGAGGGGTATATAAAGATTTAGATAATTGTGAATTAATTGTCGAAAAGGGCAGGTTTTAGGGCACTAAGAACTGGGGTACCGATCAAGGAGCTAGGCTTGATATTCCTGAAGGAAGTGTAGGGTCTTCATGAGCTATCTAAATCTGTTGTCTCCAACTGTCATAGCCAATTCACATCCATGTTCTGAATGAGTCTCCTCTCCCTCTTGCAAGTAAAACTCAATATTTCCACTTCTTTCTATCCCAAGACTAAGAGGCAAACTGGAAGAGTTAATCAGATGCTGAAGCAGTACATACACAGTTACTATTCCTATTAGCAAGATGACCAGATGTCATTGTTACTATTGACAGGGTATGCTCACAATACCTCTATATCAGAATCTAGCAGAGTGTCCCCCTTTGAGATAAACTATGGGTTTAATGTACAAACAAACTCAATGGGTGTGGTATTTGGTTACTAGTAGTATTCATTATAGGGTGGGGTGGGGCGGGCTTTCCCCCTAATGGCCCAGCCATTACACAAGCCTGGGAGGTGTATTTTGTTTGTCCTCCTTGTCCCACCACTGTCCAGGGCCTGACCCCGGCCTCTTCCTGAACAGGGACCTGTTTCTTGCCACCCAAATTCGACGAGAGCCCGAGTTTTTCAGGGCCCAGGAGGCCCTATAATGAATACTAATTGCTAGGAAATACACCCTAACAGTGAGCTCTTAGGCAAGCACTGGAAAAGGACCTGACAAGAAATTCCAGAAGCAGTACAAGAGTCTCAAGAAATTCAAAAGAAATGGCATAATGTAAGAGGCAGGGTCTGTGTGTGGTCAAGAACAGATAGTTCAAGCCATACCATATTAGAAGAGATAAGAGATGCATACAGGTATGTAAACAAGATAAATTTGTGTCAAGGCTCAAGGGGGTCAGGGTCAGGGTTCATGGGTTCAGGTGATGTGAAGAAGAGACAAGGATGTAATTTCTAAGCACAGGTGTAGGTAGGATATTACTAGATTACACAAAGAAAGTAAAACTCAAAGGGGCACACCTCTTTATATAATAAAGAAAAATCCTCCGCTGCCGAATCCCAACACCCCTAACCCGTTGGTTACACCCAGCTATAATCTTCTATAGTTCTGGCTGTCTATAACGTTCACCCAGTCTAATGAAACGGGGACGCAGGCTTGGTGGAAAATAGTATGTCAAAATATCCCTAGTTGCAGGATTTAGGGTTTTTTTTGGCCATTTGTCATACAGAAGGTATTAAGTAAGCATATTGTAAAATATTGCGTATCTATTGTAAGTGAGTGATAGTATTGTATAATAGCAACTAAGCAGAGGTCAATCGAGATGTAATTTAATTAATACAATAGAAAAAAGAACAGTAGTAAAAGGATATACTAAGAAGAGTTAGAATGAACCCTGCAGTGAGATTTATATTTAGAGGATACAAGATGTTTACAGCCATCTGACCCATAGATTTCTCCAGTTTCATAGGCAGCCATTATTCTTTGTGTTCTCTTAAAGAATTTTAGAATCAGAGTATGCGAAACCTGTGCCAAAGCGTGCAGGACCAACCGTTTCAGAAAGAGAAAATTAGAGTTCGTTGCGGGGCCTCCGGGGCCCTGTTCCCCGCCCCAGGGCGGGGCGTTTTCGTAGGCTTTCCTCACCCCGTCACCCGCGAGGGGCCCCGCCCCGCCCGTGGCCTGAACGGGCCCCCGTCAAATTTGGGTGGCAAGAAACGGGGCCCCGTTCAGGGAAAGACGGGGGCGGGGCGGGACGACGTACAAAATACGCACCCCGGGCCCGTGTAATGGCGGGGCCGCCATGGNCATGGGTAAAACCTGCCCCGCCCCGCCCCGCAACGAACATTAGGGAAAATCAAATCCACAATTTTGATGAGTAAAGAGTTTAGCAGCACCCCAGTAGTACTCAATAAAGTTGAGTTCACAGTGAAAAGGGGGATAAAATAAAACCAGATGACCAGCTGCTTCAATTGTTTCCTGAATCTCACCCTTTTGAGCAGGAAATTCTGGCTTCAAAGCTAAGAGTCCATGAGCACAGGAGGAACAACCTTTTAAGCGAACCGGATTGAGCTTCGATTTTCCAGAGCTAGTCTTGATACTGCATGGTGTTAAGAAGTGAGTTCCCGCTGTTGGCCATAGTCCACATTCTACCAGAACAGTTCGAAGTCCTTTCGATATACCAGTATCCAGTACCATTGACTGGTTCCAACCCCTATCGGGATGGTTTTTGTTTGACACAAAGGTTGTCTGTATAGCTAATGTATTCTTTCCTCCACCCTCTAGATTCATCTTTGATACTCTCAATGTATCAGGAGCAAACTCTGCATGATTTTTAGCATTGTCAAACATGCATTGTGCCTGACAGCCTGGAAAATCCCTTTCAAACTGCGGGATTGCCTTCTCCTTGATCTGCTCTAATAGCTTTGCCCTATCCCACCTAATGTCACCTCCACATTTCAGGATCTCACATGCATTTCGACTTTCCAAACGACCAATGGGGTTTAGAAAGCCTGATACATGTAGTCCCTGTCGCTTTCCCTGCTTGCATAAAGGGTTATGAGAATCATTAACCTAGACAAAATGCCTTCCATCATTTGCATTAAATGTTGACTTGTCATGGGTAACTATAACAATGGGCTGTAGTTCACCTGATAGCAGCTGTGGCTTTAGTAAATGGTAAAAGTTATCTTCCCATTCGACTAACCAGGGCTCCAATTCTCTTATCTTCCCAAGAAATACTTTATTCCTATACTTCTTCACATCCTCCCTTTTGTGCCCATCATTGTACACAGCCTCACGGACCTCTCTCGACTTGTACCCAAGCTTTGCAAACTATCTGCATCCAGTCCAACTACTGATTGTTTTCCAAATATTCTGAATACATTCACCACTCCTTGGCTCAACTGGAAGATCGTTTGCATCTGTCCAGTACTGGCTGATTACAACTGCCATCTGATATGAGTCAATATCTATATTTCTCATGGCAGATAATGTCATCTCTGACTCTAATTAACAAATACAAGCCTGATTGTATTGTGATACTACAACATACAGAGGATAGCGTGAACTGGATGTTGAACTTACTTTGACCACCTTGTGCAATGTATTCCCTAACAGACAACAGGGTACTTTCATCATCCAATATACACCACACCTTCTGGTGTTTCCCCTGCTGTGTATGGATGATTTCTCATTGTTGGACCTATAAAACCGCATCTCACAGTATACACCTTTGAAGATGCTTTCCCGAAAGATCACCATCTACCACTTGTTTGACAAGAGACTTACGAGTCCTTAAAAGGTTTAATTCCAGTCTCAGAAGAGCTTGCCTTTCTTGATATACCTCAAGTTTGAGAAAGCTGGAAACATACTGATACTGGTAGAGAATGGGGCCAGCTAATCTGCATGGATTGGTGCGAGGGAAAAGGACTTTCTTTAAATCTTGAGTTGCAGATTCCAATATAGACAGCCGTTCTTCTAACGGAATCGTCATAGCACTTGTTTCTGATCGTCTGGGCCAATAGTCCAGCAGGAATAACCTGGACGTACTGCTAGTGGTATTCTCTTTCGCATTCAAATCAGGCTGGAATAGTATACCTTCTTTACTCACTGCAATTTCAGGCTCAGAATTCTAAGCATCCAGGGTTTTATATTAGAGATTTTAATTATGACCACTTAATACTAGAAGATAAGTTGAAATACTTACAAGCAAAGACTCTACTTGTGCAGTCAATCTTTTTTTCTCTCACCACTGTTGGGATCTTGGAGTACTGGTCCTATCAGGGGTTCATCTTTTTGGTAGTGACATGGACAGAGCAGCACCTTTAGCCTCTTGGGCTGCTACTGGTAGTTTAGATCTATTACTTGGGAAGGAGGCTGGTATAGCGACTACAGCACCTTGTGCAAGCAGGTTTGCCTCCTTGATACGCTGACAGTGAGCACCAGTCCTTAAGATTGCTGGGTTTGGAATACCATTTGCAGCCGGCTTTTGCCCAGGTTTCTTGCGGGGAGGAGACGGCTCCTCATATAGTGAATTCATGCCGGTAGTGCTTTGAGACTGGTAGGGGTTATTGAAATTGTGATTGTGCAGGAGGAAAGAGCATGCAATCAAGCTGGTATGATATAATACTATTACTCACTTACAATAGATATGCAATATTTTCCAATATGAGTACTTAATACCTTCTGTATGACAAATGATTAAAAAAACCCCTAAAACCTAGAACTAGCGATATTTTGACTCACTATGTTCTGCCAAGCCTGCATTCCCATTTCATTAGACTTGGTGAACGTTATAGAGGACCAGAACCATATCAGTTTCTATGAGATTCCATTACTTGTGCGAAGGTTGTGGCTGGTTGCCACAACTCCCAAACAGTCACAAGCTCAGGACCAGGGGCATTTTAAGAGTGCCTGATAGCTCAATGGTACTTTAGAGCTCAATGGCACTTTAGAGCTCAATGGCACTTTGTGGCTCACCACAGTAACCTTGTGGCTCAATTGCACTTTGTGGCTCAACCAAACCTTGAAGCTCTGTACAAATATGTATATTAAGATAACCTTTCAAGTGTAAAGAATACAAATAATTTGAATTATTTCCAAAGCATTTGTATGCTGCAAACTGATCTTGATTTACAAACTTGTACAGAGCTACAAGGTACAGTAGAGCCACAAAGTACTGTTGAGCCACAAGGTTACTGTGGTGGGCCACAAAGTGCCGCTGAGCCATAAAGTGCCGTTGAGCTATCAGGCACTCTTTAGAGTACCGCCAGTCGTGAGCTTATAAACATCCGCAGGTTGTGGTAGCCAGCCACAACCTTCGCACAAGTATGCGGAACCTAGACTAAGCAACCATTTCACTCGACAGGTAACCATTCAAATCTACACCCCCATATATGCAACCAAAAACCCAATACAGTCATACCCTATTCAGGTCACTATGACACTAGGTCCTCTCTGTCATGCTGAAGTCCCTTGAAGTGCCTGACTATGGCTCGAGAAGAGGGTCTGACTTCTTTGGGTAGTGGTGGTAGAACTTCTTTATAGTTCATAGCTCATTCAATGTCTCTACCAGTTCTCCGGTGGGCTCATTATACTCTTTCCAAAATACCACATACTGTAGGCAACTCCTCACTATCTTAGTATCCTCTCTCCATTCCACTTGGCCTTCCTCCTTCCCATTGACCTCTACCAGTGATAGGGGTGGTACAACCTATTCTGGAAGCAGGTTGTGGTCAGCAAGTTCTGGCAAGAACATGTAGAAGACATTGCATATCCTCAGAGAGGTGGGAAGGTCTAGGTGGTAGGCATGACTGCCTATCTGAGCAGTTACTGGGTAAGAACCAAAGTGCTCATCATCGAGTTTCTGGGACAGTCGATAGGTCCTGATACTCTTGGCATTAAGCAAGACAGCATCTACAACTCAGAAGTGGGGGGCTGGCAGGTATCACTGATCAGTATATTCCTGTTAATGGCCCTAGGCATGAGAAATTGCAGAATGGAGGTGCTCACGTATTTCACTGATATGTTAAGTAAATACTTAGCCTTCTCATGCCCCTGTAGATACAGCAAGCACCTCTAAGAAGTCTCTGCAGGGTTTACAACCATGGTTATCAAAGAATCGGACCAGGCTAGTAGATTCTGTCTTATAGTTGTTAGCTGCAAACACGGCCATAGGCAGCTATCGAGACCAGTTGTCCTGTTGGTAGGTAACATAAGTATGCAGGTATTATTTCATGATAGCACTAACTTGTTCAGTCTGACTGTTAGTCTGATGGTGAAAGGTAGTCGAAAGCCTTCTGTACACCTGGAGGCAATTACACAGTGTTTCTCACAACTCCTAGGTGAACTGGGTGCCATAGTCTGAGGTAATGCTAGTGGAGAGGTAGTTGGGCTTCCATATGTAATCTGGGTACAGCACAGCAAATGTGGTGGCTTTGATAGTTGTGTAACATGGGACCAGGTAATACATCTTAGTTAGTCTATCTACCACAATGAAGATGGCATCATGATCCTCGCTTTAAGGCAAGCCAGTAATGAAATCCATTAATATGCATCCCTAACACTTGCTAGGAATTAGAAGAGGGCGTAGTACACTAAAGAGGATATGGCTCAAGACATGACTTCATTGGCAAGTATGGCAGTATTGCACAAAGTGGCTAATATCTCAATATATGTCTGGCCGGTAGAAAGGACAGGACACTAGCTCATGGGTCCTGGTGCTCTCAAGATGTCCTTCAGTAGAATGGTCATGGGGTATCTTGAATCAATTGCAACTATAGCACCTTATAGAGGAGGACCTATAGGTAGTCATAGAATAGTAACCAGTCCCTATCTCTCTAGTACACAGCTAGAGATATGAACTGGGGGTGGTAGTCTCCTTTGTTCAAGACCCTCAGGATCTGCTTTGAGATTGATTCAGCCTTATATACCTCATGCCAAAAATCTTTCAGAGGACACGCCCCTGTGGGGAGTGTGATGTTTACCAACAAACACATAGTATAGGGCTTCAATACTGCCCATGTTTAGTGTTCTCTTCACCCCTCCTCTGATTCCTCTGTTGGGCCTCGTATTTGGGCAAAAGTATTAGCTTTTTCATTGAACTTTCCTGGCCAGTACTCGATGTCATAGTCAAATTGTATAAGGAACTCTTACCACTGGGCTTGTTTACTGTTCAGGAGGTGTTTGGTAGTAAAGTGTTGCAGGTTGGAATGGTTGATCAGGATTGTGACTTAGTGGATGATAAGATCACATCTCCACTCTTCTAAAGTGCGAACTCCTGCTATAAGCTGCTTGTTATAGATATTGTAATTGTATTCAGCCGCGGTACACTTTCTAGAGTATAAGGCTACAGGGTAGAGTACCCCTTTCTCCTCACGCTATGACATAACACTTGTAGATACAAAGTCTGAGTCATGCATTTCAATTATCACTTCCTAGAAGAAATTGAAATGAACCAGGACCAGGGCAGTGGTAAAGGCTCTTTCCAGCTCCCCAAAAGCCTACTGGTATTCTGAGGTCCAGACAAATATCTAGTCCCTCTTGGTGAGTGGTGTATAAGGTTGGGCAAGATAGGAATAGGTATTGGCAAAATGATGATAAAAGTTGCCAAATCCTAAGGAAGTATCTATATTTTGTATCCCTTCTAGTATAGGCCAGGAGATAACAGTTTCTAGCTTGGTGTTGTGCATGCGGATCTCTTGTGTAGTAATGATGAATCTGAGGTACTCAACTTGCCTCATATGGAATTTCAACTTTTGGGGCTTAACCCCTAACCCGGCATTACCTAAGGCTTTCAGAACTCACTAAATATGTTCAATATACTACTCCTCAGTCTTGCTATAAATTAGCATGTTGTCCAGGTAAGCAGTATAGAAGTAGTCTAAGCCAGGGCCTAGGGTCTTGCTGATGTATGCTTGAAAGGTGGCAGCAGTGTGGGTGAGGCCAAATGGCATAACCTTGGACTTGAACAGGCTAGGTTGGGCCCAAAAACCGGTTTTCCATACTCCGTATTTTTTTCATACATATCAGGTTGCACACTCCTTGGATCTCTAACTTGTTGAGGATCTTAGCCTATGAGACTTGCATCAAGGTTTATGTTAGAAGTGGTAGTAGGGAATTATCCATATTCATCTCCTCGTTTAGTGCTCAATAGTCTATGCATAAACACGAGGATCTATTCTTCTTCTTAATGAACCGAATGGAGGAAGCCACCAGGGAGGGAGAAGGTCAGATAAAGTCATTTTTCGCAACATTTCCATCAATCCAACCACACAGGGCCTCCAGCTCTGGGAGGGACAGGTTGTATCACAGCCCAAAAGAAGTCCTCAAGCCTAGCAGTAGGAGAATAGAGTGGTTTTCTGGTTAATATAGGGGTAACTGGTTCTGTTCTTTTTGCAAGAACAGGGGCATACAGTCATGATATTCCAGGGGGCTAATATCTCTGATCACTTGTTCTTTGATTAGCTTGTAGTCCATGGCTACTAAACATCATAGCCTTTGAGAAAATGTAGGATGTCCTCTTCCACTTCTTGGATACCTATCACCTCGGGAGTACAGCTTTCAAGACAATGTTTGAATTTAAAAGTGATGGTGTTGCTAGCAAACCAGATTGTCGTGCCCTGTTGTTTTAACTAAGAAATACTAAGGGTCAAGGGGTATCCACCTAGTTGGATAATGCAGGCTGACAGTGCTTCTAGGTAGTCATTGATCTTCAATTCTATCCAAGTCAGGTAGATAATTGAATCCAAGCTGATTAGTGTTCTATCAATTACCACTATTTGGATGGTTTCTTATAGTTCAAACATGGGGAGGTGCTGGCAGTGAGCAAAGTCTTTATTCGTGAATGCATGTCTAGTTGCTCTGAAGTAAATGAGAGCATGGGAACAGATTATGTTTTGGTTGTCTATAATATCACAGGTGATCACTAACTGGTCATCTTCAATTCTGTTTTCCATTTGATCTAAAGACAAACTAGCTATTGATAAACAAGAAAAAGACTTCACAAGTCCCATATCAGTACCACATTTAGCACATGGGACAACTAGTTTTCTGACTGCTCAAACTCAGGACAGGTGCCCTTGGGGACCACAGAAGGATCCAAAAGCCCAGGTACTGGTGACTTGCATATAGTAGGGTCTCTTATTTGAGCACTGCCTGGCCATGTGTCATTGTCCTCCACAATAGAGGCATAGTCCCCTTCTCATCATATTATCCCGCTATGTCTCAGTACAGATTTATTGTCTTCAGAAGAGATCCAGGGAAACCGAGACTCTACCTGTCATGGTACTAGTCGTGTGAACAGGAGTTGCAGATCTAGGTGGAATGGTAATAGGAGTGCACTATGATGAGGTGAAGGAGCCTTTCTTTTCAGCCACGCAGGCCTTGATATTCTTGTCCAACCTTTTCAACAAGTTGGTATAACCTGCCAGACTCTCGGGAGGATCAACAGTAGTCGTCGGGGCATACTTCAGCTTCAAGCTGAGACCTTGGTAGACTATACATTGCTTAGATACATCATTCCTATTGGTGTTAGTAGTCAGGCAGTGGAAATCTGGAAGGTATTTCACAAATACACAGTTCTTCTGACCAAGATTCCTTATTCCCCTTTTCACTGTTGGGACATGGTTGGGATCTCCAAATACTTGTTCTAGTTCCGCCAATGGAACTGCAGTATCTATATAATTAATGCCCTCCGCAGTAATGTTGAATTGTACTTGCAGTAAGGTGGACCCAGTCAAGAGGTCGATAGTAAATGCTAAACAGTATTGCTCACAGTCAAATCGAGAGTGGTCCCCATAGAGTTTTATATGAAGTTGGATGGCAAAGCGATGGTATTTATCTACGCTAGTGTCAAACCTCTCTAGGTTCCTGGTTAAGGCTTTCTTACTACCACCAGGTAGTGTAGCAGGACCTGCAGGGGTATTGGAGAGAGTATTATCGAGTGGAGTGACAGCTGTATTAGTGCAGACTAGGTCTTATGCACTAGCAGCAAGATAGACCTCCAGGCCTTGATCTTCAAGGTGGAAGGTCTAAAGTTCCTCACTCAAGGTGTGTACTTGTTGTTGTAACTGTTGGTCATCTAGGGCCTCGGCAGGTGCAGGCATGTCTGCAGTCTATAGAAGGATGTTTTGGATACATGTGAGATAGTTGTATTGCTAGTGGTGAGTCAGGTTGCCTAGCTG
This sequence comes from Tuber magnatum, assembly GCA_003182015.1. Lineage (NCBI taxonomy): Eukaryota > Fungi > Ascomycota > Pezizomycetes > Pezizales > Tuberaceae > Tuber > Tuber magnatum. The sequence goes on from PYWC01000006.1 coordinate 2,233,932, forward strand.
TTCATTGGACAGGCTAGTAGTTAGATTCAGGTAAGTCAAGACCTTGGCAGGTACTTGGATCGATCACAACATGGTGTGGTGTAGATCAGATAGTTATAGATACAACCTTGTATAATGGGCAGAGTCTGTGTAGGGTCAAGAACAGGTAGTCTACGGCCTATTACAGTATGAGTGATAAGAGATAGGTATAGCTATACAAACAAGAGGTGTTTGTATCAAAGCTCGAGGTAGTCAGGGACAAGGTCTTGGAGGTCAGGGTCAGAGTTCACAGGTTTAGGTGATATGAAGAAGAAACAAAGTTATAACTCCTAAGTACAGGTGTAGGCAGGTAATTACCAGGTTATGTAAAGAACGTAAAACTCCAAGGAGGACACCTCTTCATTTATCAAGGGAAAATTCTCTGGTGACAAATCCAAACACCTCTAACCCCTTCCTTATGCGCAGCCACAATCTTCTGTCAGTTTCTATGAGGTTCCATTATGCAGAATCTTGGTTAAGCAACCCTTTCACCCATGAGGCAACTATCCAAACCTGTGGTCTCATATATGCAACCAAAAATCGAATACAGTTATACCCCAGTTAGGTGGCTGTGACATCTAACTAGTAAAGACTGCCATCTCTGGACTATGTGACTTTGAAACTTGTAGCAACAGGCTAGGTCAAGAAGGCCAACTGGATGAGGTTGAACTGAAAGAATATGCAAATTAAACATCCTATGGAGAAGCTAGACAACCAGATATTTGGCCTATTTGTGGTCAAATATTGAGTGGGTACCCGAGCCTATGAACTCCAATTGCTAGCCCGTTGGTCTATTTATCCAGTTTTCAATATTGCCCTACTAGAGCTATATCACCAGTATCTGGACAGGAGTAGAACTAAGAACTTTCCTGCTCTGGATATCATAGATAATAAGTCAAGCTAGGTTATTGAGACCATGGTCAACAGTCAATAGTACTGCGGAAGTAAAGCAAGGTTTCTGCAACAATTGTTTTAGTACCTGGTTTCATGGGAAGGCTATAGAGTGGAGAAGAATTCGTAGAAGCCTGATTAGATGCTGAGCGTACTGCCTTTCAGCCCATTCTGGATTTCTATTAAAGGTACCCATCTAAACTAGAGAACTATAGGGTTACAAGAGAACCAGGCTGTGGAAACAAGTAACAATACTAGTGGTCTGAGTCTGATCTTAGGAAACAGCAGACTAATCTACTGACTCAGCATACATGAGTTATAGCAATCTGAACCTATACCAATACAGGTGGCCAGGCAGTTAACTGGTAGGAAGAGGCAGACAAGTAACTGCTTGTCTTATGGGTACCCAATTGTGGTGATATTCTATGTAACTAGAGGGAACCTAGGGTTCTATATAGAATAGGTGTTAGGGCTGGTGTGGTGCTGAGCACACTGTACTGATAGCTCAGATGAGAAGAGGAGGAAGTGGAGGAAACTCAATCAATCATGATCATCCTTCAATTCCAGCTTCCCGGTTTATTCCTATCAAATTGGTAGCAACAGCTATTTCCTGTAAAAGCTAATGATTTTAGTTTCTTGGCTGCAAAAAAGAAAAACAGGAGGTAGAAAGTTTCATAAGAGGGTGGAAAACGAGGAGAGTTTGCAGCAAGTGGAATGATAGCTAGGCCAAATGATGAATCATCTGGGAGCTTGAGTGGAGTACGAAAGAGCTGGAGATTAAATGACTACTTTGTGGAGGCAGATATCAGAGACAAGGAAGGTGGATGACAAGGTACCCAGGGAGGTCAGCCACTACATAAGTCATCAGTGACAGGAGGTCTTAGAGCAGTTAGTGAGGAGGGCAAAGGGAGTAGAGATGCCTCTGTGTACGATGGAGAGGCTTTCTCCCTTGTTCATGAGGAGGGAGTAGAGCATACAGCTGCGTATAAGCGATACCACAATAGGGTAATTGAGTAGGGTGTTGCCTCCTACGATGGCCAGAGGAAGTGATTTATCAAAGCATTTGAAGATAAAGTATTTGGAGTTGTAGAGAGCTATGAGGAATAGCTGGCAAAGAAGGCTATTGATATCCAGTGGTCAGAAGACACGTTGGCGGAATACCTCAGTGCACTAGCACTCCGTAAACTGACAGCAAAAGTGAAGAGCCTGGGGGAAAGGCTGAACACTACGGAGACCAGCAATATGCAATTGATTCGATTACTAAGCGCTGGAGGCAATGCTGGTGGTATCAATGCTTCCCCACTACCAGTTAAGGTGCTAAAGTTCACAATGTCTGATGCATGTGGCCACATTCTCCCAACCTTCTCACAGGAGCATACCTTGTCTAGGGTTACCAACTTTTTATGTAACCTGCAACGCCATCTCAAGTTGAAAAGCCAAGATATCAGATGGATTGATGAGGATGGTAGAGCAAGACATGATGGATAGGGGACATATGCGGTGATGTAGTTGAAGGATGCAGCAGCCATATAGAGAAGACACATGTTTCCCATAGAGAAGATTCCTGCATGGGAGAATTTTCAACAGAAGCTAAGAGCAGAATATCTTCCTCTTGATGGAGTGGACAAGCTAAAAGAAACATGAAGGAAGTTGTGGATTTCAAAAAAATGGTTCAGTAGCTGCCTTGAATGAGGTCTTCGGTCAGGTTCACATGGAACTCAATCCACATGTTCTCCTTCTCAAAGCCCAAGTCTTGAATCCCTATAAAGAAAAACTACAAGATAACCTAAGTCCAAGAGGTAATCTCATTACCCACCTTCATCTCCTCCAAATAATTAATAAACCAGTTTAATTGAGTGATTGCATGGAACATGTTGCTGAACTCGGTAATGCCCACTTTCTGAGAAGCTTATTGGCTAAACCTACTTGAGAGATTTCGGTGCTCCATATTCAGAAGAGTCAAATTACGGCTAGTCGTGGCACTTCTCGCATCATTGGGCCTAATCGTCTTACCAATATTCACTGCTACAACTGTCAAAGACTTGGTTATTTTACCCGTTCTTGCCCTGAGCTGAACCAGAGAACTGGTTTGCCTACGGATAGTAGTACTGGTGGGCTGAATCACAATGGCAAACCAGGAGGGGGATTTGTGCAGGTGGTTTACCAGCATATGGTGTGTACAAAAACTAATCAGGACTAGTATTGAGTGCAAACCAGTCCATGGTGGAAGAAAGGCTGATTGTAAGTGAAGGGAGGAGAGTTTGAAGAGTGTTATTATGTATAGGTCTGTGAGTAATAGTCACCACAATTCAAGTGTTCTACACATTTATGTTTCTGTTTTGAGACACTCGTGGGCAGATTGGATGCGGCCGAAAGGAAAGGGAAATAGGAATGGTCATCCATGAAGCTTGACTGCACATGTTTTGAGCAACAGTGGTGCTAGTTATAAATTCGTTCAGCCTCAGTTTTTGACCAAGATGGAAAAGCTTACCGGAGAGACATTAGCGGTTAAAGAAGATGGAGAAATTAAGGTCGCAACAAGGAACACAGTTATAGCAGTTCTGTTAAGGAAGGTAGAGTTAGTATTAGATATGAAAGGGTACATCTATCATGGGTGGTTTATGATATTTGACATGGTTAAATATGATCTTGTGTTGGGCAAGAAGTGGTTGGCCAAGGTAGAGCATGATTTTGACCACCAGTGAAATGTCTTGAAATTGGGGTGGCAAGGAGACCCTAGGGAAGGATGGAGAGTTCACATGGTTGGGATACAAGAGAGTGTGAATCAAAGTGAGAGAGAATGTGGGAACTCTATGGAGGTGGATGGCTACGAATATGAGGTGGAAGATGGGAAGGAAGATAGAATAAAATACATAACATCAACAGATAGCCAAGGTGAGCAACTGTAACGACCCAGCATACATGAGCTATGGTAGGCAGAACCTACACCCATACAGGTAGCCCGGAGGCGAACTGGTAGGAACCGGCAGGCAAGTGAGTACTTGACCTACGGAGACCCGATGGCCCAGGCTCCGAGATGAGCAGACTTAGTGGGCCCAAGTATTTAGATACATGGCTACACCCGAGATTGGTGTCAGCGTACTTAGGGACCTATGAAAGGGGCAATACACAGCGAGGCTGGGTAACTGGAGAAAGGCCCAGTGTGTCTATCTCCGGAAGTGGGATAGATAGGGTAACAGGAGAAAGTCCACTTGTCCACCAGACAAGATTACCCAACCTTGAGGCTTGGGTTACCCTGTTCAAGGACCTGAGTTACCCTACCTTTCAACACGAAGTCCCTCAGGGAGTTTGGGAAAAATGACTGGAATGTTTGTCACACGAAGCCATGCAGAACACTGGAATCTGGGGTTCTGGGAGATGCTATTGGGCAAGCTACACAGCTACGAAGAAGCTGTAAATTGGAGACATTATTCCTATCATGCCCCTCCGGCCCCGCCTTGAGGCCCAGACATCATGGGCAAAAGGATGCGTAGTTGTGTGCAGTCTAGCAAAGGAGGACCTTTGGAGACCTGCTTGCAACACCGTATACGTTGCTGCCGTCCGGTCGACCATAGGCTGCTCGCAGGATATACAAGGGGGCATGGGGTGGAAGGTGGAGTACCTCCTCCAAGTTGTTTGGAGTAAAACGGACCAAAACCGACGGAGTTAACGGGAGTTGACCGTAGGGGGTGTTGCCTCCTACGATGGC
>PYWC01000006.1:2239081-2304056 GCA_003182015.1 Tuber magnatum
ACTACCTGAACATCTATGCGAGAACTCTCCTACTCCAACAATCAATCCTCTCGAGACCTTAATTGAGTGAAGCGTCAGGCTTAACAATATTAAGTTTTACCGTCTACTTTACTCTTACATCTGTGTGAACTTTTGGCGATAAGTTTGAAGTTGTTTGGTGCAGTCGCAACCTTGGGATCCATCTTCCTAGGGGTGCCCCCGTTATAGCAACTAGTTGTGGAAGTAGTAATAGCTGAGATTGAGGCTTAATACTCAGCTCGGTGAATGGTGGAAGATGGCCAAATAGGCTTACAAGCAGATATATTGGAAGATTACCTCAGGTCAGATGGAGTTAAACTGGAGGGAAGCTTGAGGAGTGCTCTGTGTTCTCTCAAAGGGAAAATAAGGACAGAATTTGAGGACCTTTTCTACAAACCACAAGGCCTGCCGCTGCATCGAGAACGATTTGGCAACTTTCGGATATGATTACTTCCCAGGTCCGAAGCACCTTACCAGAGCCCATATAGGTTAACTCAAGCCAAATGGGCGGAGTACAAGCGGCAGATACAAGAATGTCTGGACTATGGTTGGATTCAGAAATCAAAGTTGCCATTCACAGTGCCTGTGCTTTTTGTCCCTAAGCCAGGTCGGGAGACAGGTGAACTCCCGATGGTAATTGACTATTGAGCATTGAAGGCTATCTTAGTCAAGTACCACTTTCCACTACCATATCCGGAGGAGCTAATGCATCAACGACAAGGAAGGAAGTGGTTTTCAAAGATCGACTTTTGGTCGGGATACTGTCAGAACCGGGTTGCCCCAGCTGATGTAGAAAAGATAGCCTTTGTTGAGCCCGATAGGCTATTTGCATGGCTTGTTGTTCCACTAGGCATTGCAGCGGCTCCTGCATGATTCCTGTATATGGTTACCGAGGTTTTGGAACAGCATAAAGCATATTGTGTAGTATTTCTCCATGATGTTTTAATCCTTTGAAAGACGAAGCAAGATCATGAATATCACGCACAAAAGGTTCTGGAGCCAATAAGAAGCCATAATTTTCCTTTAAAGGGGAAGAAGTGAAATTCCTTAGCTTTGATATTGGAAAGAATGGTATAAGTATTACAGAACAAAAGATTAAGGCTATTCGAGACTGGCCAATAGTGAAATCCCCAAAAGATGTTGGGTCATTCCTTGGGCTGGCAGGAGTCTACTACCATTTTACACCGCGTTTTGCACTATATGCTCTACTATTATTTAAGTTACCCAATGTCAACCAAACAGAATTTCCGGTGATAATCCTGGAGGAAGGTATGCTATCTACGATTGAAGAGTCTATGCTTAAGTTGAAGGATGTAGTCTGCCAACATCCAGCTCTCTCCCTGCCAGAGAAAGACAATTTTGAGTTCATTGTAAGAAGAGATACATTAGGATTTCCAGAAGGGGCAACGTTCTGCCAAGTGCACAGTCAGAGTAAACGAAGTCTAGGCAAGGAAAGGATCCTGGCCTACTGTTCAAGAAAGCTGACCAATGCAGAGAGGTGGTATTCAACTTATGAGAAAAGAATTACTAGCTATCAGGGATGCATTGAGTCACTGGTGGTACTATCTCCTTGGTGGTGGTAGGTAAGTAAGGGTCTCCACCGATCATGCAAGTATGCATCATGTTCTCACTCAACCCAAACTTTCCCCTAGGCAAATGCGTGTCTTACAGGACCTGCAGGAGTATGATATGGAAATTGATTACCTTCTTGGGGCAAAGAACTACATTCAGGATACTTTGAGTAGACGTCTAGACTATAAGGACCCCCCTCTGCCATTGGTGAATACAAGTAAAAAGGTTGATGATGTGACACTCTCTACACTCCTGGTTGAAGAAGGTACGTTATGGCTTGCACAGGTTAGGGAAGGATACCTGGAGGATGCGTACTTTCAGGGTGTGCTGAATAGGTTAAGAGGGGAGCAGCAAGAGTGGATACCTAGTGTGAAAGTATGGTATGCTAAGTCTCGACAACAGCAAGTGTGATCAAGATTATACTGGCCAGATCCAGGCGGGTTTGTAACACATACTCAGTCTGGTACGCTTTGTGTACCTAGAAATTCTGAGCTTTTAAGGTCAATCTTGTATGAAGCTTATGATAGTCTATTGGGTAGTCACTTTGGGGCAAGGCAAAGTGCCTCTGCAATTGCTCAGCGATTTTATTGGCGACGGTTATTCCATGAGACGAAATGGTAGGTACATTGGTGTGCGACATGCTACCAGACAAAGAGTTCAAATCAAGTCCCTTACAGTCTACTACAGCCACTCGATATTCCAGAAAACTGATGGAAAACAATCAATATCGATTTTATTACAAAGCTAGCAAAGACGGAGGCAGGAAATGACACTATTGTTACCTTTGTTGATGGGCTAACCAAGCAAGCACACTGGGTTGTGACAAGAGAGGCTATGTCGGCCACCAATTTTGCCCAGCTGTTCTTAGAATGTTATGTACACTTGCATGGCTTACCCAACATAATAGTATCAGACCATAATATTCACTTTACCTCTAACTTTTGTTAAAGCCTGATGGAGATCTAGAAAGGTCAAGCTAGCTATGAGTACTGCCTTTCACCCACAGACGGATGGGCTAGCTGAAAAAGTAAATATTATAGTAGAACAATATTTGCATGCCTATGTGGCCAACAGGCAATGGAGCAGGGATAGGTTACTTCCATTAGCGGAATTTGCCTACAATTCTACAATACAAATGGTAATCAAGATGACTTCATTTGAGGCAGACCGTGGTTATGGTCCAAGAATACCACTAGATACAATTGCAGCTACCAGACATGGGCCAGCAGAGACAACCTTGTGTCATGGTAAGAAGAGGAGTAATAAGACAAATTCTATGAGCTCAGGCCAAGGCTTTCCCCAACGCATGCATGACATCTGGGTTGAAATTTGGTAAAACTTGTTTTGTGCCTAGGAAAACTATATGATATCAGTGAACAAGCATCGTCAACTACACACATTCCACACTAGAGATAAGGTCTGTATTTCTACCCGAAATCTCCATGCTACATATGTGAATGATAGTACTACAGATGGCCAGTATAACAACTCCTATCAGTGGGCGCTCCAGCATAGGTATATGGGATAATTTGAGCCCAAAAAGGCAATAGGGAATAATGGCTGTGGGATTGCTAGTTTACCCAGACATCGAAAGCTCTAGTAAACAGTTGTAATGACCCAGCATATATGAGCTATGGCAGACGGAACTTGTACCCATACAGATAGCCAGGAGGCGAACTGGTAGGAACCGGCAGGCAAGTAAGTGCTTGACTTACGGAGACGCGATGGCCAGGGCTCCGAGAATGAACAGAATTGGCTGGTCAGGGACTTAGGTACCTGGATACACCCGGGAGTGGTGTCAGCGTACGTAGGTACTTCTGAAGGGGCCGTTGCTCAGCTAGGCTGGTTAACTGGAGACAGGTCAGAAATGTCTATCAGCGGCGACGGGATAGACAGGATAACAGGGAAAGGTTATCTTGTCTGCTGGACAAGGTTGCCCTACCCTCGGGATCAGGTTACCCTGCTCTGGGGCTTGGGTTACCCTGCCCAGGGTCCTGAGTTACCCTACCTTTCAATACGAAGTCCCTCAGGGAGTTTGTGAAAATTGACTGCAATGTTTGTCATGCAAAGACCTGCATGATACTGGAATCTAGGGTTCCGGGGGATGCTATTGGGTGAGCTACGTAGCTTCGAGAAAGCTGTAAATTGGAGACATTATTCCTATCATACTCTTCCGGCCCTGCCTTGAGGCCCAGACGTCATGGGCAAAAGGTTGTGTAGTTGTGTGCAGTCTAGCAAAGAGGACTCTTAAGAGACATGCTTGCAGCACCGTATACGTCGCTGCCGTCCGGTCGACCTTAGGCTGTTCGCAGGGTATACAAGGGGGCAAAGGGTGGAACGTGGAGTACCTCCTCCAAGTTGTTGGGAGTAAAACGGACCAAAGCTGACGGGGTTAACGGGTGTTAACCGTGCGGGTCCCAAAGGTAGCCCTGGGTGGTGCTGGGGCGATGGGCAGAGTTTTACACCTAACAAGCCCAAAACTGCTCCCAACGCTATAGGCTCTGAAAGCGAAGTGAAGAGACACTAAAAGCATGATTCCTACCACAGGTAAGGTAGATCCAAGGTAGTGGTCATGGGTAGCGCCCATTGGATCACTCCCAGACTACCGTGTCCAGTGGAAGACACCGGAAGCCTGAGACCCGTAAATAGTAAATAAATAAACCACTCACAGTAGCCTCCGGAGTCAAGTAGAGATCAATGCATATGGGAAGGGTGTCATAGATAGTCTAGTTCATGAGGTGTCTTGACTGTTAGCCACTGGAAAGACAACGAAAAGCAGAAGTTTTCACTCCGGCGGGCAAAATGGAAATGCACCGCAGAAACAATAACTGCATAAGGTGAATCCAGACTAGAGTGTGTCGACACATGCATGCCCGAAGGGTTTGCCAGGAGACGTGGTGGACCACCCTTAGCGGAGAAGGGTGTGCTCGAAAGGTTGGAGTAAACTGATAGCCTAGTTTCTGGCATTAGATAAAACTGCCTGAAAGTCTATGCGAGAACTCTCCTACTCCAACCATCAATCCTCTCAAGACCTCAATTGAGTGAAGCGTCAGGCTTAACAATATTAAGTTTTACCGTTTACTTTACTCTTCCATTGGTGGGAACTTTTGGCGATAAGTTCGAAGTTGTTCGGTGCAGTCGCAACGTTGGGATCCGTCTTCCTAAGGGTGTCCCCGTTATAACGGTAAATGTTGATATGTTGAAGAAGTCAACAGTTGATCGCTTACGCCCACAGGGTGGTCCTCCACCTCGTCGCATTGAATGGAATCATGGTTTTCCTAATGCTCAAGCATCCTTTGAATTGGACAAAACATTGCCCAGATGGCGTAATATGGATAAGAGAGGATGGGTGGAGTTTGAGGTCAAAAGGGTTGGCGAAGAATAGCATACGTGGGAGCCGTTGAAAAATCCGACACATGCTAAAGAAGTACTAGCTGACTTCAAGAAGTATATAGGTGCGAACTTGTCCCTGGAATTGAGAACAGAAAACCCCTTTCAATATAGTGAGCAGAAAAGAAAGTGGAGAGTACTGAATCTGTTACAGGGGACAATAGTGGCTGAGCACAATAATGGGAAATCGTTTATGGTCTCCAGAGGCACAGGAGCGGTATTTATCGTATCTATGAGGAAGTTCTAATGTTACATATATGAGAAACTGGCATAGCCTAAGGGGCATGTGTCGTAATCATGCACAAAAGGTCACATGTTCAATCCCAAGGTCAGTCGGAGTTTTGGCGAAGGATTTGATTTCTACCAATATGTTACCAGCACAAAACCCACTTTTACACCACCACCAAAGGTCGCTAACTAGAGAGCTTTGATAGAATGCAAAAGAAAGAATTCCTGGCTCCCCGGATAAGGTCGAAAGAGATAATTTAGGCAGTTAGTTGTGCAGAGAAATGCATGCAAAGATCCCTCAGCTGTGCCAACAGATGGATACCAACTGGGGGGAGGTTGCCTACTCAGATCAGAGTCCCTGGCTGCAGTCCAGGCAGTAAGACCAAATTTCCAGTCAGTTGGTGGAGGAATGCAGAGGAAAATCCTGATGAAAGGACGACACCCAAGAGATAACCATTCGCTCACACCCAGACGCATGATAAGGTAGAGTCGAATGATGGCCTACTGAGGAGAATATTAACCATGAGTGCAACGAGGCCTAAATGTCATTGGCGCAATAAGACAGGAGCATGTCTCCTGTTGGTTGACGCAGCTAGATAAGGGATCCACCTACATTGATAAGTCTGTCCTCAGAGCTGAGCACTTTGTATGCAGAGATAGAACCAATAGCCGCTTGCCACAGTGAAAGGGTTCAAGTAACTACAATTAGACCAAACACTGCGAGGACAGTGATGGGACACCCTCGCTGCTATTCAAAGAAACCAGAGTCATGTGGGGTAAAGGCTTTCATGGTCTATGAAGTTTGCACATAAAAAAGTGGGAGGAATAGATAGGCCATGAACACACAGATGTGGAATATAAATATTGAGGTGCCTCACATGCTTTACAGACATTATCAGCAATGGAGAAGAGACCTCATCAATATATTCATTATAGGATACACTCCAAAATTTACTTCTAACCTGAAATTGCAAGTGAGCATTCCTAACAACCACTTGGTCTTGTGTTAGACTTTAGTTCAGACTCACTAGTCCTTAGAGTCAGCTACCACCTAATACTGTATTGATATCTTCTACACTACCAAGGCTCACAACCACATTCTCAAATAAGCCAGAAGGATTACTGTTCTAGCGCTCTCTGCCATCTATCTCAAACCTACCTCAAATGAAACCCACGCACACGAGATCGAGTTTGATCTCATGCTAAGTGAAGTTTTTCAGGATGAAGACGTTCCCTTCAGATTCATTGATCACGGAATCACGTGGACCCTCGCGACCCTCATACTCAAGGAAAGAAAAGACAAGTTGTCGCAACTCAGGATCGATGAAGGATCTGAGGATCCTAGTGACATAAATATGTTGCGCACCAAGACTCAGCAAAGGCTGATTAGCGCATGGGGGCCAGGCCAGAATAGCCATACCCACTACTACTGGCACCACCAGGACCACGAGGTGACATTCCGCCGCTATGGCTATATTCCACACCTATACCTCGAAATCTGTCAGTGCCTCTAGTACCCAGGGGCCCTACCCAAAGCGTGCCGAAGAAGCAAAGTGGGCAAAGGTCACACTCTGGAACTCTGACTGCCACAGCCACTACCGACTTGGGTACTTTTGCCAAATACATTAGGACGCTAATTCGCCTGCAGGACCAAAGTGTGGCCCAAACCCAGAACGACCAGATGGTTGCCTTATAGGACCCTATCAGCTGAAGGCAAAGAAACAGCAAAAGGTCTTGCTCAAGTATAAGATCGACTTGTGAAAGGTGCAAAGCTGGTTGGAGAGCGGTTGGCACTCTAGCAAAATAACAGTAGGACGTTAGAAGGAGAAGTAGTAGCAGAGATCACCAGGTTTAAGGGAATGATTAAAGCAGTTTTCGCTCACAGCCACAAGTAATTAGAACAACAAGTAGCAGTAGGCAGAGGGCTGCACCACGACCTGGGACACACCATCCAAGAATCAATGAGTAGAGATCAAGAACTCCACACAGGACTGAATAAACTCCAGCAAGAGTACGAAGAGGAATGATGATGCCAGGGGACTCACGAACTGCATTTCATCACCGAGCTGCAGACTATCAATTAGAAGGTAACGACAGAGCTAAGGGACATGCAGCAGAACATGACCCAAATGTTCACCTAGTTATCAAGAGAAATGGCCGTGCTGGTACAAGCAGTGTTGGGTTCGCATCAGGGGGGGTCGACCAATGATAGGAGAACAGGAAGAGAGCGGTCAGGGCCATCTCACTAAGAGAAAGAGAAAAGACCCCCCGAGAGAGATACCTGACCAGAGACCATACAGAGAGGCCGGGAAGAGAAAATGGCACCTCCCAAGGTGGCTGAAGGGGCAGGGGACCTGAACCTGAGATATGATGGGTCAGACAATGGTACAGAAGGACCAGGCCACCGGCCAGCCACATGGCCTGCAGGAGAGCCAAGGACGGCTAAAGAAGAGGAGGAACACTGAATGATACTACAGCTGGTCAAGGAATTCCCTCGATAGACTGCTCTACATCAGAAAAAGCCAGCCAACCCTCCATTAATATATGAAGCAAAGTCCTACCAGGACCTTAAAACCTGGCTACCTGCATGCCAGGACTACTTTAGCCGAAATCCCATGCTGTAGCTGGAGGATAAAGATAGAATTGTATATGATCTGGGAAGAACGAAGGGTACGACATAACACCCCTCAGCAACTGGCATAGGAAAAGCATGGAAGGGCTCAAAGGGTATGCCACTCATCATAAATTGCTGACATGGGAACAGTTCTGGTATGAAATGATCCTGAGATTCTCACTGATCAACAAGAACTGGAAAGCTTTGGCACAGATGGGAAAAATCAAGTGCGAGAAGGACATCGACAAGTAGCTTCTCCAGATGGGATGCTTGAACATCAATGTCAAGCTGCAGGGAGTGGCATGGAGGAGATAGTCAAGGACCAACTACCAGAGGCAATACTGAGCTGGCGGTCTCGTAAGCGCTATGGCACCAATGCCAAATGGCAAAAGCACCTTCAAGTGGTCAGCAACCAGGAGGAGGCTTTTCTTGACATCGAAAGGTAATAAGAAGCCAATCCATCCAGTGTTTTAGATTCTTCTAGACTATTAAAACGACAGCACAAGGACAGAGAAAGGGAACAGAAGCAAGGAAAGAAGGAAGGGTGACCTAGCAAATTCTACCAGAAGACAGCACCTCGGACCTTCAAGTTAGCATGGTTCACGCAAACTAACAAACCGACCAAGATCCAAGGGGTTGAGTATACAGAGTAGAAGAAAGCTCATAAGGGAATACCCAAAAGCCTGGTTGACCAAGGGCAGGAAAATAAAAGCTGCACCCAGTGGGAACTCACCAACCAGAAGTGGAGAGCTTGTGGGAAGAGAGCCGTGGTTGCAATAATAGCATGGGAGAAAGCAGCGAGGTTTAGGCCCCGAAATGTGGAGACCTGAAATAGCGTCCTAAGGCCAGCAGTGAACCGAGCCCTCGTACCACCAGCACCTAGACTTTGAGAGTTGTCGGATCTAGAGTTCATAATAGGCCTCCGGGGCCCAAAAAACATGGGCCCCTGGCCCCGTTCCCTGCCCCGGGGTGGTGAGCGGCCTGGGGCAGGGCATTTTGTAGGCTTCCCACCCCATCACCCGTGAGGGGCCCCATCCTACCCATGCCCTGAACAGGCTCTCGTCAAATTTGGGTGGCAAGAAACGGGGCCCTATCTAGGGAAAGACCTGGTTCAGGCCCTAGACGCGGGTGGGGCAGGGAGGACGTATAAAATAAGCCCCCCGGTGTAACGACCCAGCATACATGAGCTATGGCGGTCGGAACCTTCACCCATACAGGTAGCCAGGAGGTGAACTTGTAGGAACTGACCGGCAAGTAAGTACTTGACCTACGGAGACCCAATGGCCCGGGCTGCGAGATGAACCGAGTTAGCTGGCCAGGTATTTGGGTACCTGAGTATACCCGGGAGGTGGTATCAGCATACGTAGGGACCTCAGAAGGGGCAGTTACTCAGCTAGGCCAGGTAACTGGAGAAAGGTCAGAAATGTCTATCTCCGGCAATGGGATAGACAGGGCAACAGGGAAAAGTTACCTTGTCCGCCGGACAAGATTACCCTGCTCTCAGGATCAGGTTACCCTGCCAGGGGGCTTGGGTTAGCCTGCCCAAAGTCCTGTATTACCCTACGTTTCAATACGAAGTCCCTTGAGGAGTTTAGGAAAAATGACTGGAATGGTGGTCACGCGAAGCCATGCATAATACTTGAATCTGGGGTTCCAGGATATGCTATTGGGCGCGCTACACAGCCCCGAAGGGGCTGTAAACTGGAGACATTATTCCTATCATACCCGCGCAGCGCCACCCTGAGGGCCGGATGTCATGGGCAAGCGGTTGCGTGGTTGTGTGCACTCTAGCAAAGAAGGATCTTTGCACACCTGATTGCAACACTGTATACATCGCTGCCATCCAGTAGACCATACACTGTTCGCAGAATATATAAGGGGGCAAATGGTGGAAGGTGGAGCACCTCCTCCAAGTTGTGCGGAGTAAAGTGGACCAAAACCGCCGAGGTTAACAGGAGTTAACCATGGGCATCCCGCAGGTAGTCACGGGCGGTGCCGTGGTGGCCGCAACAGTTTTACACCTACCAAGCCCGAAAATGTCCCCAACACCACAGGGTCTGCAAGGGAAGTGCAGAGACACTAAAAGCATGATCCCTACTACAGGTAAGGTGGATCCGAGGTAGGGGTCATGGGTAGCACCCATTGAACCTCTCCCCGATCACTGCCTCCTATAGAAGATACTGGAAGCCCAAGAACTGTAAATAGTAGACAGATTAACCGCCCACAGTAGCTTCCAGAGCCAAGTAGAGATCAATGCATACAGGAAGGGTGTCCTAGCTAGTCCAGTTCATGTGGCATCTTGACGGTTAGCCACTGGCAAGATGCCGATGCGCAGAGGTTTTCCCTCCAGTGTGCCAAATGGAAATGCAGCGCAGAAACGATAACCGCATAAGGTGAACGCCGAATAAAGCATGTTGCCACACCCACGCCCAAAGGGTGTGCCAGGAGACGTGTCGGACCACCTTTGGTGGAGAAGGGTCTGGTCGAATAGTTGGAGTAAACTGATGGAGGAGTTTCTGGCATAATGTAAAACTACCAAAAAAGTCTATGCGAGAACTCTCCTACTCCAACAATCAACCCTCTCGAGACCTTGATTGAGTGAAGCGTCTGGCTTAATCAAATTAAGTTCTAACGCTTAATTTGCTCTTACATTGGCGTGAACTGTTGGCGATAAGTTGGAAGTTGTTCAGTGCGGTCCCAACCTTGGGATCCATCGTCCTAGGAGTACCCCCACTATGCACGGGCCCTTGTAATAGTGGAGCCGCCATGGGTAAAACATACGCCGCCCTGCCGCATAATGAACATTGGTCGGAACAAGAAGCGGAATGGATCTGACAACTGGGAGTCCTGTATAAAAACCATTATCTACGTTCTGAACCATGGCAACTGCTTATTCAAGAATATTGGAGAACCGCACTGATTGCGTTCAGAGTATAGGGAGGGACAGTAGTGCGAAAGGAATAGCAAACCATGTATAACAGGGAAAGTTAACCGAACTCAGCGGAATGCAATCAAGAATAACCCCAGAACTATATGCGTGATAGCAAGACTTCATATACCCTCCTGGGTAGAGAAGGTTCAAGCCCAATAAGCAAAAAGAGGAGACCGTTACAGGGGGCAACTAGTGGTGCCCCAATAATTTCCACTAAAGGTTATGCACAGGAAATTGGTCGGGATAGTGCAGGATCACCTGAAGGCACTCCCCCAGTCACTAGGATGGAACTAGTGGTAACAGCAAGTGGGTAGGCTGCAGGTTGCTAGCCGAGACAAAGGACAGTATACTCGCCTTAAATCGTATGCAACAGCAGAAGTCGAATACCTAAGGCTCGCTTAGAACGGTCACTTCCTCATCTATGCACTAGTGGCATAAAAGGGTAAGATTAAATGTCGTCATTGAGGGGAAAGAAGGCAAGAAAGGAGACATACACATCCAGGACTGAGTTTGTCTGAGGAGACCTGAATGGCCGAAATTGTGTGGGCACAATAACAAACACGCAAGATTATTGAATACCTCGAACAAAATGTCCATTAAAGGAAGACAGAGTAATCCTATGGAGGAACCAAAATGACGGAAAACTCAAGTCCCAACACCAATACATTATGAGTGCCCCCAAGGCACTGCCCACTGGAGAATACAAGGAGAACAAGAACCAATTCACCTGTTATTAGACTCAGGCTCGTAGACCTTTGTCATATGAGAAGGGCGGGTCCCAAGATTGGGCATAGCGACAATATAGTGAGACAACCCAGTTAGTATAACAGGTTCTGATAAAGCACAATCACTAAATGCGAGAAGATGCTATATGACCCCTATTATGCTTGAAATTGGGGCTAACCGACATTGTGTGGAAATTACCTGTAAAGTTATGAGCCAGGGGATCCATGACTTGATAATACTGTTTGGTTGATGGCATCGCCAACATCCCCTATTATTCATGGAGGATGCAAAAAAATGGACATTCAAGGCAGAAAACTGCAAGCAATACCTGAAAACTGAAGATTAAGGAATCTGCATAGAGTGGGATAAGACAGTAGTCTCAGACCCGGTAGCAAGATACGTGGGCCAACTTGCAGGCCCGGAGGACCCAAAGGTTGTAGTTATAGAAACTCTGCCAAAGCCCTAAGAGGAGTATGCCATTCTCTTCGTGCCTCAGACAGTGGAACAGCTCCCCAAACACAACAGCTTTCACCATATGATCAAGGTTATTGCAGGGGAGGAGCCCCTATCGGAGCTAATATACCCGTTATCAGAAAAGAAACTATAGGTATTGCGAGAGTACCTTAACAAGATACCACGAGAAGGGAAGATAACACCAAGCCAGTCACCTGCAGGTGCACCAATACAATTTGTACCGAAACCTGATGGCCAACTGAGACTGTGTGTGGACTACTAGTGGCTAAATGAGGTTATGATTGTTCACAAGTACCCGCTACCACTCATGAGTGAGCTCAGAAATCGCGTGGTTGGGTTGTATATCTTCACCAGGTTGAACCTAAAGGATAGGTACCACTTGATACGCATTAAAAAGGAGAATGAGTGGAAGACTGTCTGGCATACTCGCTACGGTCATTACAAGTACTAGGTACCACTATTCAGACTAGTAAACATCCCTACTACCTTGCAGGACATAATGCATATGGTCCTAAGAAGGTTCCTAGACTTGGGAGTGGTTGTATATATAGATGATGTCCTGATCTACTCTAAGACTGAGGAAGACCATGTCAGACTAGTCAAGGAGGTATTGGCCGAGTTGTGGAAATACCGGCTGGCAGTGTCTATCACTAAATCAGTATTCCACATCAAGGCAGTGGAATTTCTGCGATGCATAGTGAAGACAGATGGGATCACCAGGAGTGATCAAAAGATCAAAGCGATAAGGGAATAGAAGACACCAGAGTCTATAAAAAATATACAAATCTTTATAGGATTTTGCAAACTTCTACCGCAGATTCATCAAGAATTTCTCAGGAACTTGTAAACCCAGAACAGAGTTGTTGAAAAGGAACCCAAAGGGGTACGCCTGGGGAAAGGGGTATGAGAAGGCTTTCGAGTTCCTAAAACAAGGGTTTGTAACAGCTCCTATTTTGGCACATTTCCACACAGACCGAAATATGGTGGTGGAAATGGATGCAAGTGATTTTGGGCTAGAGTGTATAGTGTCACAGTACATCAAGAAAAGGCTACATATGAGAGCATTTCACTCCCAGAAGCTCAAATCGGCTGAACACAACTACCGTATTTGGGATAAAGGGTTGCTCCCCATAGTCAAAGTATTCGGAGAATGGCATCAATGCCTGGTGGGAACAAGAGAAACCCATCACGGTATTTACTAGTCATCAGAATCTACAATACTTCCTCACAACCAAGACCTGGAGTGCCAGGCAGATAAGTTGGGCACAGAAGTTAGCAGATTTTAACTTCCAAATTGAGTACCGACCAGGGTCACATAGCGGAAAGCCGGATGTATTAAGCAGATGGCCAGAGTACTGTCCTGAGGGGGGAGCTGTGCAAAGCGAGAAACTCGCAATTTTAAATCAAGTACATTTTAACCAGGTTATCATTATAGTGCTAGGAAGAGAGGATGAACCTCATCCAGGTCATAAAACCCCTATCCTGGAATGCACCCGAGCTAAGAGATTATACCTAGAAGCTCAGATTTTAACACAGGGCTCAAGTGAAGTGGCAGGACACGACATCTACACCCTGGAAGGTACAGTAGTACATGCTCACAGACAAGCAATGGTAGCCACCAGAATAGCCTTAGCATTACTATTAGGAACCTAGGGCTGAGTAGCTCCTAGAAGTAGCCTTCTCATCCACTTTGGGATCATGATTGGTGCAGGAGTTATTGACAGAGACTACTGGGGAGAGGTGAAGGTGTTGCTATTCAATTTGAAAGACCAGGACTACCACGTGGGGAAGGGCAAAGGAGTTGCATAACTCATAGTGGAAAAGATCCATCATGAGTGGCTCTATGAAGAAATGGAGCTAGATGATACTGAGAGGGGTCAGGAAGAATTCGGAAGCACAGGAACCAGTGTCGTCGAGACTACAACTGAAGCCAGTCGGCTGAGAGAAGAAAGTGGGCTAAATCAACACTTCACTAAATTCGAACAGGGGGGGCACAAGGGCCTGACAACTGAAGAAACAGTGCTAACCAATGTAGTAGTTATTAAAGAAATGGCATGAAAGTTTGATACCCAATTTTGCAGACAGTTGGAGGAAAAGGGGAGGGCGGACCTGGACAGGACGAGAAGGAGAGAGGAGTTGGAGAGGTTCTGAGATGAGGGAAATGAAGTGCCAATGTACTGGAGTTTAGCAGATAGCCTTCTTTACGATAAGGGACAGCTATTCATCCTGACAGACGAAGCCCTACAAACGCTGATCCCTCAGAATAGACACGAGTTGAGGGTCATAGGGCATTTTCATCAGGAAAAGACTGTAGAAATCATAACCAGAGACTTCTACTAGAAAGAGCGTACAGAATAGGTAAATAACTATGTGCGATCCTATGATGGGTGTCAACATAGCAAAGCGCTGCAACATGCAAAGTATGGGTTTCTACATCCATTGGAAATACCCTATGCAGTGTGGACATCGCTCCCAACAGACTTCATAATACAGCTATCCAAGTCAGAAGATAACACTGAGATCATGGTAGTAGTCGACCACTTCACCAAGATAACCCATTTTATAGGGCTCGAGGAAAATGCAATGGCAAAGGTTGTAGCCCAGACCTTTTTCTGGGAAGTATAGAGATTCCATGGGCTACCAACGGAAATCATTGCCGACATAGATGCAAAGTTTGCCAGTGAATTTTGGGAATCCCTCTGCAAACTCTTAGGCATTAAGCGAAAAATGTTAACAGCATACCATCCTCAAAAGAATGGGCAAAGGGAGTGAACCAACCAAGTACTGAAAGGCTCTCTCTGAAGCTTCATTAACTCCGATCAGGATAACTGACACCAACTGCTTCTACTAGCAGAACATGCTGACAATAACTCTGTTACGAGTGCATACAGACTAATCCCATTCTACGTAAACTATAGATACCACCCACAGATAAAGTGGGTGAAGGAGCAAGAAGCTCACAATCTAGGGGCTACCATGTATGTTCACTGGATGAAGGAAATACATGGACACGTGATTGCCATACTAAAGGCAACCAGGGAAGCAATGGGGTAGTACCACAACAAGAAAGCTGGGCTGCAGCCAAACTTTCAGACAGGTGACTTCGTCATAGTAAACGCCAAGAACATTCACACCGAGCGACCCTCCATAAAGCTTAGCCCAAAGTTGTATGGGCCATTCAAGATCGTGAAGCCATGCCACAAGCGAGCTGTTAATCTGAAAATCTCGGAACACTGGAAGATCCATCCCGTCTTTCATGTATCATTGGTGGAGCCTTATAGGATGTCAGTTCGACCGGCTAGAGAGCAGCTTCCCAGGGCAGCAGAGGAGATAGATGGTCACCTGGAATAGGAGGTTGAAAAGAAAGTAAGAAGCAAGATTATTTCCTATACTCATAGGGTCTCCAGGAGCATGGGAAGGATCTATAAACTTGGGTACTTTGTGAAGTCTTGAGGGTGATGGAAGGATGAAAACACCGTAGAACCACAGGAACATTTGGAGCATGCAGCGGAATTAGTAGAAGGGTTTCCCAGGAAGAACCGGAAGATGCCATAGGTATAGAGGAAGGATGGCAAGAAAAGGTTTTCCTTGGCATGGCCTAGTAAACACACAAAGGTTTTTCATCCTATCTTGCTAAGTCCTTAAAGGGAATTAATTTGTACACTATTAGAGAAATAGATTGTAGAAATACGAGCCGAACTCTTGGAGAGGGAAGCTTGTTTTACACATAAGACCAACTGGCATAGCGTGATGGGCATGTTATATGATCATTAGCAAAAGGTCATGTGCTTGATCCCAGGGTCCATCAGAGTATTTGGGAAAGAGGTTGATTTCTACCAATACGACACCACCACAAAACTCTCATTTACTGCACCACCGAAGGTCGCAAACCACAGAGCTTTCATACTGTAATGACCCAACATACATGAGCTATGGAAGACGGAACCTATACCCATACAGGTAGCCAGAAGGCGAACTGGTAGGAACTGGCAGGCAAGTAAGTACTTGACCTACGGAGACCCGATGGCCCAGGCTCCGAGAATGAACAGAATTGGCTGGTCAGGGACTTAGGTACCTGAATACACATCAGAGTGGTGTCCGGGTACTTAGGGTCTTCTGAATGGGGAGTTGCTCAGCTAGGCCGGGTAGCTGGAGACAGGGTAACAGGAGAAAGTTATCTAGTGCGATGGACAAGGTTACCCTACCCTAGGGCTTGGGTTACCCTGCCCAAAGTCCTGAGTTACCCTACCTTTCAATATGAAGTCACTGGAAGAGTTCAGAAAAATTGACTGGAATATTTGTCATGCGAAGCCATGGATCATACTGGAACCTGGGGTTCCGGGGGATGCTATTGGGCGAGCTACGTAGCTTCAAGAAAGCTGTAAATTGGAGACATTATTCCTATCATACCCCTCCGGCCCCGGGTTGAGGCCCGGATGTCATGGGCAAACAGTTGGGTAGTTGTGTGCAGTCTAGCAAAGAGGAAACTTTGGAGACATGCTTGCAACACCGTATACGTCGCTGCTGTCTGGTCGACCATATCCTGTTCGCGGAATATATAAGGGGCATAGGGTGGAAGGTGAAGTACCTCCTCCAAGTTGTTCGGAGTAAAACGGACCAAAACTGACGCCGTTAACGGGTGTTAACCATGGGGGTCCTGAAGGTAGTCCCGGGTGGTGCCGCAGCGACTGGGAGAGTTTTACAACTACCAAGCCCGATAGTGTCCCAACGCTATAGGCTCTGAAAGGGAAGTGCAGAGACTCTAAAAGCATGATTCCTATCACAGGTAAGGTAGATCCAAGGTAGTGGTCATGGGTAGCGTCCATTGGATCACTCCCGGACTACCGTGCCCTGCGGAAGACACCAGAAGCCCAAGACCCGTAAATAGCAACTAGATAAACTGCTCACGGTAGCTTCCGGAGTCAAGTAGAGATCAACGCATATGGGAAGGGGGTCATGGATAGTCTAGTTCATGAGGTGCCTTGACGGTTAGCCACTGGCAAGACACCGATGCGCAGAAGTTTTCACTCCGGCGGGCATATTGGAAATGCAGTGCAGAAACAATAACTGCATATGGTGAACGCCGACTAGAGTGTGTCGACACATGCATCCCCGAAGGGGGTGCCAGGAGACGTGTCGGACCACCCTTAGTGGAGAAGGGTGTGCTCAAATGGTTGGAGTAAACTGATGGCGGAGTTTCTAGCATAACATAAAACTACCTGAAAGTCTATGCGAGAACTCTCTTACTCCAACAATCAATCCTCTCGAGACCTTAATTGAGTGCAGCGTCAGGCTTAACGATATTAAGTTTTACCGTTTACCTTACCCTTACATCTGTGTGAACTTTTGGCAATAAGTTTGAAGTTGTTCTGTGCAGTCGCAACCTAGAGATCCATCTTCCTAGGGGTGCCCCCGTTACACATACAATGCTATACAGAGGATTCCCGGCTACCCGGATGAGGTTGAAAGAAGTAATTCAGTCGCTTGGTTGTGTTGATAAAGGCATGCAAAGGTCCCTCAGCTGTGCCAATGGATAGATATCAAGCCAGAAGAGGTCCGCTATTCTGATAGGAGTCCGCAGCTACAGTCCCAGCAGTAAGACCGAATTTCAAGTGCGTTGATAGCGGAATGCAGAGGAAAATGCTGACTAGGGGACGACACCCAAGAGAGGATCATTCGCCCAGGTCCAGAAGCATGATAAGGTACAGTACAATGATGGCCTACTACATGCAAGGTCAATCCTCAGCTACATGAGGCCTAAACATCAATGGCGCAATAAGACAGGAGCATACCTCCTGCTGGTTGACGCAGATGGATAAGGGATCCACCTGCATTGATAAGTCTGTCCTCAGAGCTGCTCACTTCATATGCAGAGATAGAACCAGTAGCCACTTGCCACCATGAAAGGGTTCGAGTAACTATGCTTAGAGCGAACACCGCAACAAGAGAGATGGGACATCCTCCCCCCTGTTCAAAGCCATCCAAGTCAAACAGGGTAAATGTTTTCAGGATCTATGAAGTTCGCACAGGGAAAAGTGGGTGGAATAGATAGGCCACGAACATCCAGATGTAGAATATAAAAATTGAGATGCCTCCCACGCTTTACAGACATCATCAGCGATAGAGAAGAGATCTTATCAATACATTCATTATATGATAAACTCAAAAATTTACTTCCGTCCTGAAATTGTGAGTGAGCCTTCCTAGTAATCACTTCGTCACGTATTGGGTCTTAGTACTGACTTGCTTGTCCTTACAGTCGGCTACCGCCTAACACATAAGTCTGCAAATATATCACCTGGAAAGCTTTGGCCCTGTATGAAGAGTGGATACTTACCACAATACTAGGAAGAAGATGGCAGTGGAACTTATTTTTAAAGGAAAGGCAGTGGTAGTGATATTCTAGGTAACTAGAGGGAAACTAGGGTTCTATAGCAAATAGGTGTTAGGGCTGATATGGTAGTAAGCACACTGTACCAATAGCTTAGAAGAGCAGATGAGGAAGCGGAGCAAACCTAATCAATCACAATCATTCTTCAATTCCAACTTCCCAGTTTGTTCCTATCACCAATGGTCAGAGTCCTTCTATAAACAAGGCAGACCTTAGGTACTTAGGTACTTAGATACCTAGTGCACAGAGATAGGCACTGTCAGTATACTTAAGGACCTTAGATGGGCAGGTTACTTGACTAGGCAGGATAATTGAAGAAAGAATACAAGTGTCAAACTCTACTGAAGAAGCAGGCAGGGTAACCGGGTAAAGTTACTCAGATATCCCAGTAGGATTACCCTATCTTGGGAGTCTGGTTGCCCTGACATAGCAGTCGGGTTACCCTATCAAGGGTTGTGAGTTACCCTATCTTGCACTATAAAGTCTCTTAGAGACTTTGGGAAAATCGACCAGAATGTTTGTCATACAAAACTATATACGATCTCCAAATCTGGGATTCCCTGATATGCTATTGGTTGAGCTATATAGCTCAAAATAGGCTGTAACCTGGAGACCTTATTTTTGTCATACCTCTCCAGCCATGTCTGGAGTCCTAGATGTCATGTATAAACGGTTGGATGGTTGTGTACAATCTAGTATAAGAGAACTTTGAAAGATATCCTCATAATACCGTATGTGCTGTGACTATCTGTCCAACATTAAGCTGTTTACAAGAAATACGAGGACACATAGCTGTGAAGTTGAAGTACCCTCTTCAAGTTGTTTGTAGTAAAATAGACCAGAATTGAAAAAGATAGTATAGGCTAAACTTGGGGGTCCCTGGGGTAGTCCCAGCTAATACCACTGACAACCAGAAGAGTTTTACATCTATCAAGCCTATATGTGCCCCTATGGTGTAGCCTCTCTAAGGGAAGTTTGAGACACTAAAAGTATGATTCTTATCATAACTGAGGCGGTTCTGGTTATGGTGGTTGTGGGTAGCACCCATTAGATCACTACACTAGACACCCCACCATGGGAGTCTCTCTACACTCTTAGCTGAATAGAAGTAGATAGAATGGGCAGGTCAGAGGAGCTAACTGGGACTTGTATAGATAAAATGCATATGGAAAGGTGTTGGTATATTAGTAGACTCTCCTGTGTGTCTTGACTGTTAGCCCCTGGCAAGACACCAATATGAAGTAGATTTCACTCTGGCTGCAGTAATTGAGATATGCTGCAGAAACTGAACTGTATAAGCAGGTTGCCAACTAGAGTGTGTCGACATACGCATATCCACAGGGATGTGGAAGAAGTGTCAAACAACCCTTAGCAGAGAAGGGTGTACTTGAAGGGTGGGAGTAAACTGATAAGAGAGTTTCTGGCATAAATTCTAACTACTTGAATCTATTCAAGAACCCTTCTACTCCAACACAATCAATAACTTCTCATAACCTTAACTGAGTTAAGTATTTGACTTAAGGATATTAAGTTTTACCGTTTACTTTACTCTTATATTTTTTGTATGAACTTTTGGCAATAAGTTTGAAGTTGTTTGGTATGGTCGCAACCTTTAGCTCTGTCTCTCCTGAAGTGCTCCTGTCACAACCACTTTGAGGATGGCAACATAACTATCTGATTCCAATAAATCTGTGATGAAATCTATAGATATTGATTGTCGTGGTTTGCTTGGTACTTCACTTGGTTACAGTAGTCCATAGCGCATATGTGTCATAGCCAGCTGGCAGAGAGTCCAATGGCATTGAGATGTGGGTTACACTTATAGAGATCTGAGTTGGGACAGTTACATCATGATAGGAAGGGGTGTTTAGTTGAGCTTTCATGTAATGAAATCTCATGGAAACTGATAGAAGATCATGGCTATGCAGGGGGAAGGGGTTAGAGGTACTGGAATTTGTAAACAGGGGATTTTCTTTATTATATATAGGGGTATGCCCCTCTGAGATTTGCTTTTCTTATGCAACCTGGTAATTTCCTATCTACACTTGTACTTAGGAATTACAACTTTATTTCTTCTTCCTCATGTCACTGGAACCTATGAAACCTAACCCTAATCCCTGGGACCCTGTCCTCGAACTCCTTGAGCCCTGATATTAACATGTCTTGTTTGTACTTGGCAGATTCAAAAGTATCCAGAAATCTTGGTGCCAAGCCTTCCAGCCAAATATTTAGTATATGATTTATCTGCTTATGTGCACATACTACTCAAGTTTCATCTTTATTTAATTCATAATATTCTCATATTATATAGATTTAACTCTTTTCTCTTCATTTAATATTGGATTTTCTTTGATTTATTCAAGATGTCTTGGCGCCAAGATTTCCGGATACTTTTGAATCTGCCAAGTATACCTGTCCCTCTCTCTTGTCCAGCCTACCATAATGTGCCTTGAACAATCCTCCCTTGACCCTGCACAGACCCTAATCATTACCGCATGACATACAGGCTTCATCTGTACATAGGTGTCACAATGCTTAATGTATTATTTGATTGTTTCTCTTAGTTCTAGCTAGTAGTAATTGTGGTAGACCTGCTGTGTAGTTTTAGCAGTTTCTCTATGGCCAGCTATTGGTAGATCATGGCTTTATTGTATTAGTTCAGTTTGGATTTCCTCATTATCTGATATCCATATTTTTCTATTATATTTCAGGTATTTTATATCCAATTGGTACAGCCCTAGTGCTAACTTCTTTATTTCCTTTTCTTACGTCTTCAATGCTTGACAGATTTCCTATATCTCTTTATCTTGTTGTCTTAGGTTCTTAATGGTTTTTATTATATTATTCTAGATTTTGACTATTTATATTGCTTTAAAATATTAGTCTTTAGGTAACAGAATCTGTTGCTTCTTGGTAATCCTTTTATCCCTGTTATCTTGCAGTCAGTCACCTGCTATTCATGTCAGAGTGTCAGGTTTCTCTTCCTCTTTTCCAAGTTAGTACTCAATCTTGCAGTTATATTAACTCAACCTCTCTATCCTGGGTATTTTTCAATCATTTAGCTTTTTTGTCATCATAAATGGTACCAGGTTCTTGTAATCTATTTGGATTTTGGTTTGATAATTGTTGTTCTAAATATAACATCTCCACTCTTTAAGAACCTGAACTATGGTCAGGAGTTCCTTGTCATGCATATTATAGTTATGCTCTGCTGGTGATATTGTTTTAGACCAAAAGGCAAATAGGTCTCTACTGGCCATCCTTGCAGCCTTGAAACTGTATCTTCAAACAGATACATATGGAAGTATCTGTTTCAATCATTGTTTCTTTCTTGGGGTCAAAATATACTAGTATTGGCACTGATATCTTCTTGGTTCTTAGATCATTGAAGATCTTGTCCTGTTTAGGCCCTCAATCCTATTTAACATACATTTTTGGGAGGTGGTATATCAGCTTTAAAACTTGGCTAAATCCTTCAATAAACTGACAGTAGAAGTTACCAAATCCTATGAAGTACTAGATGTCTCTCTTTATCTTCAGTGCTTTCTATTCCAATATCACTTGGGTTTTGACCAAGTCTATTGGTACTACTTCTTGGTTGATAATGAAGCTGAGATATTCTACTTCCTGTTTGTAGAACTCGATTTTTGTAGGTTTGACCTTCATCCCCAACTTCTGTATAGCTTGTATAATATTGTCGACATCTTTTCAGAGCTGGTTCATATCCTGGGAGTATATGAGTGCATTCTCCAGGTAGACAATACAACATACATCCAAGTATTAGCTCAATTCTCCGTTAATCTATTATTGATATGTTGCTAGGGAATTGGTTATTCCAAATAGCATGACCAAGTCTTCATATATTCCATAGTGTATAGTAGCAGTACTCTTCTATTTATCTCCTAGCTTTATCTGAACATTATAGTATACTTCCTTAATATTGGATTTGATGAAATATTTGATAGATCTTAATCCATCTATACTCTCTGCAATCAGGGGTAGGGTATACTAATCCTTCTATGTATTTTTATTGAGGGTGCAATAATCGATACACAACCTAATTTTCTATCCTTTTTTCATACCAGGAGGATTGGTAATCCTCTCTCCACAAAGCAGTTCCTGATCTATCCCCTCAGTAGGTTCTATTCTATATAGATCTTGTGTTTCTGTAGTTCGGTATTGCCTTGTTGATAAATTCTCTTGCCTTGATGTAAGATACTCTTTTTGAACTTGACTTTCAAGTCTAGTCCTTTTCAGCATGGTAGTAGCTCAATGGGATCCTCCTCTTAGAATAGATCCAAACATTGTTAGTATTCCTTTGAGATCAACTGGTCAAATGGTTTTTCTTCCTTTTGGTGTTTATATCAGATTGTTAGTTCTGTGCTGATATTGATTTTGGTCAGGGTTGTGAGTTCATGATTCTATTGTAACTGGAGGATTCCCGTATTCTCTCTGCAGTGGTAAAACTTCCCAAATACCAATGCTGTTATCTCATGGATCTCAACCCTTTTTGTAGATTTTTGGTTCTTTCTTAGTATTTGGTCTATAACTCCAAACTCTTTCAATAGTCTGGTGGTCTCATCGGGAGTTTTTACCTCTGGGAGCTCTTCGTCATTGATCTTTTCAATAATCAACAGTACTATCTAATCACCTTTTTCCAACTAATGTTCATTATTACCTAGGTTTACTAGAGCTACTATCACTTCACCCATATAAACAGCTGTAGCGGGGGCACCTCTACAAAGGTAGATCCCAAGGTTGCGACCACACCAAACAACTTCAAACTTATCACCAAAGGTTCACGCAGATGTAAGAGTAAAGTAAACCGTAAAACTTAATAACATTAAGCCTGACACTTCACTCAATTAAGGTCTCGAGAGGATTCATTGCTGGAGTAAGCGAGTACTCGCATAGGCATTCACGTAGTTTTATCTTATGCCAGAAACTCCCCCATCAGTTTACTCCAACTGTTCGAGCATACCCTTCTCTGCTAATGGTGGTCCAACATGTGTCCTGGCACACCCTTCAGGCATGCATGTGTCGACACACTCTAGTCGGCGTTCACCTTATGCAGTTATCGTTTCTGCAGTGCATTTCCATTTTGCCTGCCGGAGCGAAAATGTCTGCGTATCGGTGTCTTGCCAGTGGCTAACCGTCAAGACACCTGATAAACTAGACTATCTATGACACCCTTCCCATATACATGGATCTCTACTTGACCCCAGAAGTTACCGTGAGCGGTTTATCTATCTACTATTTACCAGTCTTGGGCTTCCGGTGTCTTCCACAGGATATGGTGGTCCGCGAGTGATCCAATGGGTGCTACCCATGACCACTACCTCAGATCCACCTTACCTGTGATAGGAATCATGCTTTTAGTGTCTCTGCACTTCCAGGTCTGAGCCTATGGCGTTGGAAACACTTTTGGGCTTAGTAGATGTACGACTCTCCCAGTCGCCCCGGCATCACCCAGGACTACCTGCGGACCACCACAGTTAACACCCGTTACCTCCGTCAAATTTGGTCTGTTTTACTCGGAACAACTTGGAGGAGGTCCTCCACCTTCCACCCTATGGCTCCTTATATATCATGCAAACAGCTTGCGGTCGATCGGACAGCAGCGACGTATACGGTGTTGCAAGCAGGCCTCCAAAACTTCCACTTTGCTAGACTGCACACAACTACCCAACCATTTGCCCATGACGTCCGGGCCTCAAGGCGGGGCCGGAGGGGTATGATAGGAATAATGTCTCCAATTTACGGCTTCCTTGTGGCTGTATCGCTCACCCAATAGCATCTCCCAGAACCCCAGATTCCAATATTATGCATGGCTTCGTGTGACAAACATTCCGGTCATTTTTCACGAACTCGCACAGAGACTTCGTATTGAAAGGTAGGGTAACCCAGGACTTTTGGCCAGGTAACCTGATCCTGAGAGTAGGGTAACCTTGTCCAGTGGACAAGATAACTTTTCTCTGTTACCCTGTCTATCCCGTTGCCGGAGATAGTCACTTCTGACCTTTTTCCAGTTACCCGGCTTAGCGTTGTAACTGCCCCTTCAGAGGTCTCTAAGTACGCTGACACTGCTCCTGGGTGTACCCAGGTACCTGAGTATCTGGCCAGCTAATTCTGTTCATCTTGGAGCCCAGACCATCAGGTCTCTGTAGATCAAGTACTTACTTGCCTGCTGGTTCCCACCAGTTCGCCTCCATGCTACCTGTATGGGTGTAGGTTCCGGCTGCCATAGCTCATGTATGCTGGGCCGTTACAACAGCATCCATTACCCCAGTGTTAGTTATAAGTTGGTGTTTGACTGCTAAACCACTGCAAGAAGCAATTTGTCTATACGTATCTTATAGTAGCCCAATAGCTATTCCTATGACTATCTTTATCTACTCTCCAGCAGGAATCATCCGTTGTTCATTGGCATACAGGTAGTGTCCGGCCGCCTTTGCTAAACCATTGGTAGGCACTTTTGCATCTCTTTCCCTTGTTGTGTCCGGTGGGGTTTCGCGTTCCGCGCTCGGGGTTGTGGGCTCTTGGTGCTTGGTACCCGGTTGTTGTGTTGGAGTTGGCGGGTTGGGTTATTGCTGTGGGGGAGATTGGAGGCTCATGGTGTAATAGTTTGTGGGTGTGGTGGTGGTGATGGTGGTGGTGGTGAGAAGGTATGATAATGGGATGTATGGTGATATTGGAGTTGGGGTTTTCTTTTTCTTTCTTTTGTTATTTGGGTCGTTTCGTGTGCCTCGTAGGGGAGGGAACGAGTTAGCGATGGAGGTTTAATAAGTTATATTATTGACAGGAATTTAATGAAAGACCATTGTGCGAGCTGTGTTACCGCAAGGGAATGGTCACCTCTACCATCTATCATACTGTATCCTGGCCCCCCAACATGAAGATAGGAATGACGGATAAGATTGGGACATGATAGAGGAAAGGGGTAAAACAGGAAAAGATGGCCCATAATCATAAACTCATTGCGCCAAAAATCCTGGACTTAACTCAGAACCCAAAGGGAAAAAGAAAGACCTCAGGCCCAGCTCATCTATGATACATATGGTATCATACCCCGATTCTACCGTAACCCTACCACGCCATGCAAATCAGTACCCAAACCCCCTCAAACCCCATTTACTCCCACCACCACCCTTCTTTCCCGACACAACCTCCTTGCCCTTGCCCTTTCCCACACTCCTCTCGAGCATCGGGTTATCCCTAACCCATTTATCATCCATCTCCCAATTTTTCACCGCGAGTTCCTCGTCCCATTCGGCTTCGCGGAGATATACGTCTGCAACATCCGCATCGAGACACTTGGTCTTCAACTGAAACCTCTTGGCGGCCGCTTTGCGACCTTCCCCTTCCAAATCTTCCGGTGCTGGAGACAGTGAGGGTCCAATGTATGGCGGCGAGGGAATATCTACAGTTCGTCGGCCGTGTAGGAGGTGGTCGGAGAATATACGGTTGTGTGAGCGCAATAGTGAAACCGGGAGGTTATATTGGAGAGCTATGGTTGGGAGTGTATCCGTCGCGCGTATGTAGTGGATTACCCCATTTCTTGTGGAATATGATGGAGGAGGGGGGCTTGGGGTTGCGGGAGCGTATGGTGGAGGCAGTGGCCGGAATGGAGTTTCCATTTCTGCCTCACCTTCCCTGCCTCCACCCCGCTCGGAGCAAGACGATTGGCAGAACGGGCAGTAGATTCCAAATCGAGGGTTTTTCTAGGGATAATAGTAAGGTACTATATTTCGAGCTGGAGGGGGGGAGAAAAAACAGATATGCAGTCACCGCAGACTATCCTTCCGCAGCAGTTCAAGTGCTGGGAGTCTGGTTTCTGGTGGTCAACAGAGTGCGTGCAGGTGCTGCAGTGGATCTGATAGGTTGGCGTGTAAGCTGGAAGTGGCATAGTATTCGTCTTGTTCAGGTACCGGTACCGGCACTGCGGTAAGCGCGAATGGGCGTGCGAACTGGTGGAGAGGATGAGCTCCGGCCCGTGAGATCGCGGTTGCACCACATGCGATCGTTCGGGAATCATTATCTAATCCAAATTTATCCACTTGTTCTGCACCCGTCCCCCCCACAGCGGAACTTTCCGGTAATGGAGTGCTCGAGTACAAGTATCAGTACCTTGGGGCATCCCCCTTCTTTTGCGCCCTTCCACCCTTCTGCCGGTTTTCCCTTTATTCCTCGAGTCGGGGATCCTCCACGCACGGGTCAAAGCAAAGAATGCGGCAAATTCTATCAAGCTACTCTATACTCGAGCACCGTAGCAGCAAGATCAACTACAAGCTGGCAGGGAGTCGAGTGGCAAATGCGCCACATGTGAAACCACACTACGGTAGAGCACGGTGGATAGGCATTCTCGGCGCCCGCCAATATAGCGTCCGATTATTATTATTGTTATTATTACACGAAAATGGAGCTCTCCATGTTCTGCGAGGGTTAGTGGGAATGCAATGTAGCGAAGAGAGTCACGTGTGAGGGGCACATCTTATCGCGTCGAAACATAGTGTTCGATAAAGCGGCCGGGACTTACCCTAAGCGGGCACGTGCGTAAGAACCCTCTACCGTACGGGACAAGTTCAAGATGACGGGAGTACCGGTGTTGAACCAAAAAAAAATAGACATACGGGTGCATATCCTGAATGAAAATGTTACCGGTCTGAATTCCCAAAAGGTGTCCCAATGTCGAAACCTGTTATTCCGCGACCAAGACGTTCCACGTTTGTGGGACGGGACCCTGCAGAAAAGCTACGGGACGCGGCCATCTCGAAAATACCGGTTTTTCATTCCGCTACCGCAAAGCGGATCTTGGAACCCGTTTCCAAGTATAGTAACCGGACCGAGCGAACAGGCCCTACGTACCCCATCAAGATTTTATTGGCGGGTAGGGAATAGGGGTCCAAATTCAAATTCAATGCATGCTGTGCGCTCGTTACTCGTAATGCCATCGGTATCCAGCATATCTGTCCCCGTTTGGATTGCCGTAGCGGAATGCAGTCAGCAAACGGATGGGAAGTCTGCTTGACAACTTTAAGGATGCTAAAATAGTTTCCTCCATCAGTGGGATCAAAGTAAGGAGTAGAAACACACCGGTATCGGGCCGTCGATATTCTCTACTCCGTAAAGAGCGGGGCATGGGGCTTGGGCCCCGTAGCCATTCCCGAAGCTACCGGCATCTCAGGTTCTTGTGAATAGACGGCCAGAGATAGTATAGTTTTGCTTGATGAGTAGTTTGTTATTAAGTATGACGGATCCAGTGTTTCGAATGTGCTTGAACCACCGGTATCGCGGTTCATCGCGAACACGCATACCTCTAGAGGGCAATAGTGCTAGTGCGGTACCGGTATTGAAAGCCATGGTCCGTTGGACGTTACTCCCACCGCAAAGGGAAACACCTGGTGGAGATCTCCCGTACTAGCGGCACTCGAGTGGAGTTTCATCTTGACAGCTATCCTAGCGAAGCACAGGGACCTTTGAAAAAGTTGTTTCTTTGCCGTCAAGCTGTTATGGCGCCCCATCCAGTGCTGTGGCTCAGGCGGAGCATGTGGGAAGGTAAAAACCGGAAGGACAACGGCGGGACGTGTACGTGGTCTTGCAGCCGTAATGCCTCCGGAAGGTGTAAGATGAGGGCAGGTACGGATTGCGGCATGCAGTGGAGCATTGGCAAATGTGTCTTGGGCTCCTGGTGCCGATATCTCTTCCCAGTTATGGGCCATTCACCGGTAAGGGATCAGGAGTCTCCTCAATCGCTACGAGGCTTTCCTGAAGACCTCGGCTCGCGATGAGAACGCTGGTTGTATTGTGCGTACATGTGTCCAGTGGACAGATCTTCGGTGGCGAAACCGTGGGCAGAGGCAAACAAAACCTCCATCGACATGCCATATACGCAGCTCGACGAAAACCTGAGTACCAATGATCAAGTGGATCAACCTCGGAGTCACTATCACCCGTGCCCATACGATCCGCCTCGATCACTCTCTGCAAAGCGAGCCCTACAATTTCATCCCTTGGCTCACATGTTTGGAAATAAACAAATAACTCATCATCATTAGGCACACATGAAAGTTAAAGCGAAAGGATGAGATGGGCATGTACAGTACTGTACTGTACAATCAGCCCGATCCAGCTACCGGTATACTGTGTACTCCATACCGCCCCATATGCTAGTTGACGCTACTGTGTCACGCGCAGCTCTGCTATCATTCGATTCCCCTCATCTCGCCGCTCCCTAGTGGGTGGTTGAGCCTAGAAGTATCCTATCGATGGAGCGGCGATCCGTGGCGGAACCTCTCCTCAAGGGCAAACCCGGGCAAGCCTGATTAATTGTGATACCCGGGATTTCGGCCGGGGTTCCGATTGAGGCTTACCGCCTCGTTTTCTATCGATGGCGATGGCACAGTGCTCTGCATTGCCGTATCATGCCACTCACTAGATGCCAATACCACTATTGACGAGTGTACCATACCGTGCTAGTAACGGCCCCGGTTTCCTGTTTGAAAAAAGGAGGTTTCCCAGCCCGTCTCCTCCGGCCTTTAAACCGAAGAGAGAAGAAGGTTGTCATGATAGGGAACCTTTTCCGATCTGCGGTATCAATTGGAAAGTAAGTTGTCCATCGATGAGTTGTTCTAGAATTTCGGGGCTAGGACGGACATGCCAAAGCTAGGGCTCCGGAGAGGATCTACAGTGAAATCCACTTTTCCCAAGAAAAATCAGGAACGAGTGAGGCTGTGTGGTGGTGTTGGTGAGTTGTGAATTGCGTTCTGGGAGCATCCTTGCGGGCATTGCAGTAGGGCTCGTTCTGTCCTACATAATTGCTGGGGCGAATGGTAGCTCACGCTACCCACGGATAGATTTTCGTTGAAACCATCACGAGGGACTGCAGCGGTAAGGTGTAGCGGGACAGAATACATACCGGCGGTGAAGAGGGAAATCGATCTACGGAAACTTAGGCAAAAGTGTTTCAAGCGCAGCGGGCACGCTTTCGATGCAAGAAAATTTAGCGGTGGAAACGACGGGGCAAACTCATCCGTGGATGTCCGATTGGATGGCCAAGAGATGGGTGACACTGTGCCTACTCGAGTGCGGTTCATTGCACCCCGGATAGGGATGGATCAGGAAGGGAGAAGGAGGGGCTGTTGTCGGAGCCGTCAGAACCACCCGAAGTTTATGTCCGGGGTGTACCACCGCCCAGTACAGTACAGTACCGGTACGGTACCCCGCGGCACCGGAAATGACACGTCGAGACGGGTCTAAATGCTCGGGGGCAGAGAGAGAGAGAGAGAGAAAGAGAGAGAGTCTTGGGCTCTCGGTTTCTCGACGTCTAATGTGGTGGTGGTGATGAGGAAAGCTTGGTGACACCTCCAGCGGCGTCTGCCGCTGCACCAAACTTCTAAAAATTGCACCACCACCATCCGTTCCTCCTTCCCGTACAATTGAAAGGATTGATAGAGGGGTAGATACGGGTATCTCTCAATAGGAAAGTTGCATCACAGTAAGGGAGCATTGTTTTTTTTCACCTTTCCCCTGCATGTTCGTCGCTTGAGAGGTGTGCAGAATCCGGTGGCTGCCAACTCTAACTAAAAAAAGGAAGCCCGGGTGCCAAACCTTGATTTCTCGAGAGTTTCAGAGATGCGTTGTGGGCCCTCTTGCCAATTATAGGTTTTGGTCACCTTTACATGAGCTGCTGCATATGAAAGCAGGTTTTCCGTCCTGATTTCTTCCGAACTTACCCTCCTCTGATTGGGCGAACCATGACCCCGGGGGTGGTTGGCTAAGGTGCCTCTTGCGATAAATGAGATTCCCTTAAAAGTAGCCGAATTACCATGACCCGTGAGATGGGGATTCACTTTTCACTGGCTGTTGGTGCAACTTAAAGCAGGGAATCCAGTCATACTCGAGTACTCGCACAAGCGGTTGAACGGATCCGCTGATCCTGCTGCTGAAGCTGGTAGGGTGGTGAGGATTGCATAGCTTCTCTCTTCAGTGTGAATCCTGCGCGTGGAATGCATTGGCATACGTAGTTCCGCATATTGCTTTGCATTGGAGGAGTCGTGATTAAAGGGAACAGTCTACTTGTCCAGCACTGTACGAGTACTTGTATGATACTGTACGGCACTCGTACTCGAGTACAGTGCATTCTAATTAACGTGGATGTCCACATTATCCTAGCGGTAAGTTCGCTACCGGTACTCTGTCTACCGTCATTCCTTCTTTATTGCTTTTTGCTACTGGAAAGATGTAGGGCGTAGCAGGGTCTCTCTTTTTTCTTTTTTTTTTCTTCCTTCTTTCCCTTTTTTCTTCCTCCTTCTTTTCTTTACTTTTTTCCCCTTCTGTTTCGTCCATCCGGGCCTTTGTCCCATTTCGCGGGTCATGGACGAGCAAGCCTCGCGCTTGCTCGCTCACCTTGGTCGACCGTGGAGAGAGGGGGTGGTGATACGGCATGACCGGCATTCCGTGCTCTGTAATTTTTTTCTTTTTTTAAAAAAAAGAAAGAAAGAAAGATTAAGCCTCTCCAGAGCCTTTCATCCTACCATCTAGTAAGAAGAGCTCCCATTAATTCTTAAAGGGCTCCATTGCTTTCCCCAGATCACCATCTCATCCATTTCTCTCGAGACGAGGAAAAAACCCATAAACTCCATCCCCCACAAAAGACCGGATCCAACAGGGTCTAGTCTCCCCACTTTATCCGCTTCACGGCATCCAACTCGCTGACAGAGGCATCCTCTCGGAAACGCCACTATTGAACATTGGTTGTTCCATTGATTCCCCTCTTTTGATCTTTTTTGAAAAGAGTCTTCCTCCTCATCCCGCACAGGACGGATAACACCTCGGTCCCCTCTGCCCCAGCTGCCCTAGCACTCCGGAAGTCTATCTTAGCAACAACCCTCGTGCCATCGACAGCAGCGGTTTACCCACCGACCCCGGGACAGACGACTACAATTTGTGACAAGGGAGAAGAAGAGTGTGAGTAGCGAAGAAGGAAGTGAATTGAAAAGTGAAAATAAAAAAGATAGAGGGAGAGGGAGACAGTTCAGTTGATCTGATACCGGTAGTTGCAGATTGCTTATATGATAACGACACTCAAACGCTGATCGGTAGAAAAACATACGTCAGGGCCACGCACAGGGGTTTGGATTCCCAGCCAAGGAGAGAAGGGGGGAAGAAAAAAAAGAAAGAAAGGAAAATCAAGAAAGACAGGCAAGAAAGGTGTATCAGAGAATTGGTGTTAGTTTCCGGTGGTGCTGCTGCTCCTACTGTACACTCTGCCTCTGCTGGCTCCTACTGCCTCTGCTGCGCCCAAACCCGCCGGCCTGCCCGCTCCTGCACTGCCATAACTTCATCCACCAAGCACTTCAACAATAGTTCGCATCCCTCTCCCTCCTCCTCCTCCGCTTTCCCTCCCCCGATACGACGTCCGCTACGTGCTTCCCCACCTCCTCAGCACGCCCGTCCTCACCTAACCTCGCCTCACTTTTCTTCTAACCTCTTCCTTCCCTTCTCTCACCCTTTCTTCTATCCTCCCCTTTATTATCCCCCTATCTCCTCTTCGGTTGCCCATCCTTCACTCTTCAGTATTCACCCCTCCCCCGTTCTGTCTGCTCTCTCGTGAGCTTGGAACTTGGTTGTGGCTCCTGCGCCAAGATTGCGATTACATCCCGCTTTCAGGAAGGAAAGCTCGGCACTAACGACGACACCACCACCATCGTGGCAGGCATTAACAGAGCACCCCTCCTTCTCCCCCATTTCTCATCGCCAGATTTCAACCCAATCATGTCATCTCCATTGGAAGAAGACCCCAAAACACCCTCTTCCCCCGACCCTTTTGGCGACTCGGCATCGATATTCACAACCTCACCACCACCCCAGCCCCACCGAACCATTCCCTCTCTTCGTTCGATATCAGATTCCCAAACGACCGCACAGAGCCCGAATCCACTCGCCCCCCTGAATGCCGCCCGAAGACCCGGCCCAGCACAAGTTCCTTTCGCAAGCGGCGCCGGGGGGTTGCCGAAGGATGTCCAGGCGAGATTACAAGCATTTCAGGCTTCAAGACGTGGTATCCAGGTTTTGGTCACCTTTACATGAGCTGCTGCATATGAAAGCAGGTTTTCCGTCCTGATTTCTTCCGAACTTACCCTCCTCTGATTGGGCGAACCATGACCCCGGGGGTGGTTGGCTAAGGTGCCTCTTGCGATAAATGAGATTCCCTTAAAAGTAGCCGAATTACCATGACCCGTGAGATGGGGATTCACTTTTCACTGGCTGTTGGTGCAACTTAAAGCAGGGAATCCAGTCATNCCAGGGTCTCTGGGTGGGGGCAATCCAATTGCTAATGGTGGCGCCGGAGCCGCCCCTACGGACGGCGTTCAAGGATCGCTGTTTGACAAGTACTCGGAATACGTTGATGCTAAGACTGGAAGCCTGAAATTTGCGGGGAAGGCTGTTTTGCACAGTAAAGGTGTGGATTTTTCTTCGGGCAGCAGCTTTAGTATCTCGTTGGAGGAGCTGGACCAACTGGAGGAGCTTGGGAAGGGCAATTACGGAACGGTGCACAAGGTTGTGCACAGGTCTCCTACAGTGTCGCGGAATGGAGCAGTCTCAATGCCAGGCGGCCTCAGCTCATCTATTCCCGCGTCATCCACCAGTTCCATTACCGATGGCGGCGAGGAATCTCCAGCTCCGCATGGGACAGGAGTGGAGATGGCCATGAAGGAAATCCGACTTGAGCTCGACGAAAACAAGTTTGCACAAATCATTATGGAGTTAGATGTTCTCCATCGCTGTCTTTCGCCCTTTATCATAGATTTCTATGGTGCCTTCTTCCAGGAGGGTGCTGTATACATCTGTATGGAGTACATGGACGGTGGCTCCATTGATAAGCTTTATAAAGATGGTGTCCCCGAAGGTGTGCTGCGGAAACTCACTTACGCTACAGTTATGGGGCTTAAGACCTTGAAAGATGACCACAATATCATACACCGAGATGTGAAGCCGACCAATATTCTCGTTAACACTCGAGGCGAAATCAAGCTTTGCGATTTTGGTGTCTCGGGAAATCTTGTTGCTAGCATAGCTAAGACAAACATTGGATGCCAAAGTTATATGGCGCCTGAGAGAATTGCGAGCGGTGGTGTCCAGACTGCCGTGGGTGGCTCAGCGCCGGGCACATATAGTGTGCAGAGTGATATTTGGAGTTTGGGGCTAAGTCTCTTGGAATGTGCGATGGGACGTTATCCATACCCACCGGAAACCTACAACAATATATTTAGCCAACTTAGTGTAAGACTCCTGATGCTTATCGGCGAGATTCCCGTGCTAACAAATACTGGAAAATAGGCTATCGTCGATGGCGAGCCTCCAGACCTACCAGAGAACGGCTTTTCAGCAGAAGCTCGTGACTTTGTGCGAGGTTGTCTAAATAAGATTCCAAATCTCCGACCCACATATTCCATGCTTCTCCGACACTCCTGGTTGTCGGAGTTCACCCAACCGGCCACCATTTCAGAGGAGGACGAAGAGATGCAATCCCCGGTAACTCCACCTACAATTAAGGGTAATAAAGAAGTCGCAGAATGGGTTGTCGGCGCTATCGCCAAACGGAAAGCTCGAATAGAATCGGGTGGTAAGGGGCCTGAGTCGGAAAAGCCCGCTTTGCATGCTGCTCCGCTGGATGTAGTTATAGCGCCGGCCAAAGATGTCCCCACGGCCGAGCCGACCCCCTCGGGAGGTGCGAAACCTGAAGACCAAGAGTTGAAAAGCGCAACATCAGGCCTCCAAAAGTTGGCTGTAGAAGGATAAATCGACTATTTCTAGATTTTACACATATTCACCACCTTTCCTCCTCTTGCTTCCTTCTTTCCAAATTACTTTTTCCAGCATTTTCTTTGCGCGTTTGGGAACCTGATTCAATGGATAATGGTATCTGCATCTCACCACAAAAACCTCATATTGTTTTACTTTTTTTACCCTTTCCCGTTTTCCCTCTTAGTTTCCCTTCCGTTTGGGAAGGCTTAGCATATATCCATCCCCGGTTCTTTACCATTTTGCGTTCTATTCCACTTTATTTCCTCCCTTTCGCGAATCTCTCTGTATGGAATACTATCTCTTATTTCTTAACTTTTGCTATAGGGAATACATGGGGAAGGCGCGCGGACTCTTTTTCCTTCCCTTTTTTTAGATTCCTCCCTTTTTGTGCTTTGGACGGTGCGTCGGGTTCGAGGGATGGACGGACAGTAAACATTGAGGTGAGCGGAGAACTCGAGGAGTCAACGGCGTCGAGCGGGAGATGAAAAAAAAAAACTCCCTCCGAAAAACTACGATGTTGGACAACCTTTTCTTTTTCTTTTCTGTGCGATGTGTGATGCGATTTTTTGTCCGAGCTAGTTAAGTATGTCATGAGTAGTCACTCGATGGTGAGGTCCGAGCGTTGGGTTGCCTGGTGGGGATTGGGTGCCGGTATGGAGCGGCAATGAGGGTGACTTGTTTTACCGGTATTTATTTATGACCTGTGATCCCAAACCCGAAAGTGTGATAGCGCGAAACGCGCTGAAAGGGATTATTATTATAAGTCGTGAATGCTCTTCTGTTTTACGCTACCGATGCCACGTATTTTGGGTATAGAGTTCAGTACAGTACATGTTTTGGTCCGTAGCCCCCTTGCAAATCCCCTCCTGCTCACGGCCAAACATGTCCTTTTTCGTCACTGAAACCCTCGCTGCGGTTATCCGCACGAAGGGATTCTGCCGCTAGATATTAGCTACCAGTGTCTATACTTCCCCCTCCCTTGAGGATGTATATGCCCCAATGATGAACCCAATGCATAGCAATGCAGTACTCGACCTCGGGGGGAGAAAAAAAATAGAAACAAAAACCCAAAATTCACCCGCGAGTAGGATGAGTGCTCGTTCCAAATCTAGATTTAGTACTAATAGTAGCACGTGAAGCATGATATGATACCTACCGTACAATACAGTGGTTCACAACCAACCAACCAACCAATCAACCAGGAGGGGCCCAGGAGTCCTGATTCCCAAGGACGAGCCACTGTCGAATGGAACGATCCATCTCTCCCGGAAGGTATGAACCACATGGGAAATCGAAACTTCCGAACGAAAGCTGTCGGTCAAATACAATCGGACACACCTCTAACATCGAGGCACTAATATATTATATAATAACATCATGGTAGAACCCGACCCCAGCCAATCCACTAGTACCAGGACAGAACCAACTCTACAGTGCACAAGTCGGCCAAAGCTTTAGCAAGATATCATAAATTTACCAGGAGTGGTAGCGCGAGGTGGGGGGGCACGATTTTTCTCGCTTTTTGATACCGAGCACACAACTCCCGCTGGAAACCTACCCGCGCGATTCCAATCGCCCGACGGATTAATTATCATACCGTGAGGCGTGGGAAGGTTTGGAAGGCGGCGGGGAACCCGTGAGATGTTTTCTTGTATCATAGACGGGGTGTTATCGCATAGCAATGATATATTATCATATGATAGAGTATAGGAAGGGTGTGACTCCTCCTGGTATTTTATGATACTGTTGATATGATTACTTCCCCTCACGAGCGTAGTCTACAGATTCGATTTCCGAGCGGTATGGATCCGGCTCAATTATCCATCCTTTCTCTCTTTCTTGTCTTAGGCCCTGCTTGGGAGGTCAGAGAAATGGCTTTTCCTTTTTTTTCTCTTTCTTCTCCATAAAAACATAAATGAATAGTGGTGTGTTTGGCACTCACATCAAAATAGTATTTATTTATTTTTATATGGAGCACCATACTTTTATATCGAGTTTTTTTTTTTTTTTTTTCAGATGATAGCGGTTTCAAATGATAGGGTGGTCACAGGAAGCGGTCAGATGAGTTGGAAAGCGGGTTCAAAAGCATAGGGGTTATATGTTCCAACACTGACTTGTACGATTCTTCATATTTTTCGAACCCTGAAATGATAATAAGAAAGTTTGCCTAACAACCACCAATATTAAGTTTTTATTATTATTATGATAATATATATATATATATATATATTTTATAATATA
Source organism: Tuber magnatum (assembly GCA_003182015.1). Lineage (NCBI taxonomy): Eukaryota > Fungi > Ascomycota > Pezizomycetes > Pezizales > Tuberaceae > Tuber > Tuber magnatum. The sequence goes on from PYWC01000006.1 coordinate 2,275,475, forward strand.
CGGTGGTGCGCCAAACAGGGCCCTAGCTTAGGATGCTGACCACGGCATGTATATCCCCCCCCTCCCTACCGGTAGTCTAGCGGTAACCACCATCGAGCGAGCGATCCATCTCCAGTCGAGAAAACAAGGGAATATTCTCCGAACCGCTCACTGGTAAGTTACAGTACTGTACACATCCCATCTCAACACCACACCACTTTATAATCTACCGCTATTTCCGCGAGCCTCACGTCTACGCAGTACTACGTACAGTACATAACCGGCAGGGGAGGCACTATTAATCCCCGTAAGGTATTGATCACCGTGTACGATATAGGGAATACGACGTTGGTGCAGGCGTCGTACCCACGTGAATATTACGCTGCCAAAACAAACGTAAAGTGGCTTTACGTCTGATGAACAAATTGGAAAACTTCAGTGGTTAATCTCTCAAGTTCCAATGGTGAACTCTCGGGTACAACCTTTTACCAAATTTCTTGCCAAAAAGTCTTATCATTAGATTGGCTCTTTCTTCTTGGTTTTCTCAGGGACGGTTGGCGCACGAGTGATTCCCTATGAAACAAATTCTGTGCGCCGCGGTGGCGCGGGATTTGTCGGTGGATTGTTTATGGGTGGGGCTGGGATTGCCGGTTAGCGCTTGATGATTTGTGAGGAGTGGTCAGAGGGTGGTTTTGTGTGCCAGTTTTCACATCTTGCTAGGGTTAGAGTGTCATGATCTCGTTGTGTGTGTGTGGGGGGGGGTACTCTATGTCATTTTTCCGGGTGGGATATCATTCGGTGGTAGAGTTGGCGGGGGATTATGGTGTATCATAGTAATTGACTAACTTTTGATGCTTCAAAAATCTCCTCAAAACTCCCTTGACCCTCCCATACAGCACAATCCATAAGAGTAGCCACTGATATGGGTTACCCCCGCTGTGACAGGAAAGTGATATGAAATAAACCCTCACGGTTATCGCTTCCCTCTTTCTAGGATATCCCAACCCTTTAGAGAACACAGCTCAAAGCTTCACCCAGGAAGGAACAACGTGCTTGCCGCCATCTATCGGGAGCACCGCCCCATTGACATGCTCACCAGCCCGGGAGCACAGGAAGACAACGGAGCCCACAATATCCTCCGGCTTCCCAAGACGTCCATTGGGAGACTCCTTGCCCAAACTCTCCTCACCTCCCGAACGGGCAATGATCGCACCGGTCATCTTACTCGGGAAGAGTCCGGGCGCAATAGCGTTGAGCAGGATGCCGCGGGGACCAAGTTCGATAGCAAGGTGCTTGGTCAAGTGCTATATACCCCACCGTCAGTCCAAAGCGACCCCCCAGCATAAGAAAATACCATATAAACAAGGGCACAAAACCAAAACCGCAGCCTTAGAGGCCGCATACCCATACGTTCCGTGTTCCCCAATCGCGCCGACCTGTAAACCCGCAATGCTCCCGACCGTGATAACCCTTGCCTTTTCACCGCTCCGCTTTACCGCCCCCTCCAGCAGCGGCGTGCACAGCCGGATAAGATTGAACACGCTGCGAACGTTCAGGTTCATGACCTTGTCGAAGGCGGCGTCGGAGTGCGTGTCAAAGGACTCGCCCCAGGTCGCGCCGGCGTTGGCTATGAGGATGTCGACCCTGCCGTCGGTCATGGGGGTGAGTTCCTTCACGAAACGCTCCACCTCGGAGGGGGAGGAGAGGTTGGCGGGGAGGGAGAGGACGATCGCTCCCGTCGAGAGGGACCGCAGCGATTTCACGGCGTCGGCGCAGGCGTCGGCGTTGCGCGAGGTTATCACCAGTTTAGTGCAACCGGCTAGTATTAGACTGTTTGCATGTCAGCCACAGTTGGATACTCTGTAATTGTCGGTGGGTGTGCGGTTATGATACCCCGTTGCCGCGTGTAATCCCAATCCTCTGGACCCCCCAGTCACTACGGCCGTCTTGCCCGCGAGGGAGAAGAGTGAGGAGTAGTCGTGGATTCGTGACATTGCGATCGACGAAAGTGCTATCTCGAGCTTTCTACCTTTATAAGGAAAAAGAAAAAAGAGGTATGATATAGAGGAAGAAGGGGAAGAAGTAGAAGTAGAAGAAGAAGAAGAAGAAGAAGAAGAAGAACCGTACGGGGATCAGGACATTGAGGGGGGCGGTGTGTATGATAGAAGCCTAACCCACCTGATGTTAGCACGTGCTGCCGAGGACCTTGTCCGTTGAAAGCTTAACCCCGACTTTTCCCGCTCCCAAATCATCATGAGTTCCGGGGGGTGAGATGTGCATTCAACATGTCGTCACGGTTGGTCCATTTCTGCCTGGTTTTCTACCATGGGAGAGCTCTTTTCGAGGTGTCATAGTATTTGGGCCACCGTACGGTAGTGTATTGCCATTTTTTTTCTTCTGGAGGGTTTTTGGGTGGACGAGGTAACTTGTAGCACAGATCAGCTCAGATATCATACCGGATGATAGGCAAGAACGTGCAAGATGGAAATGCTATAAAGAAGAAGAGAAGTACGATACCGCAAGATTCGTGCCCGAATTTAGTGTGGGTGCTCGGATAGAGACAGACAGACAATCCACCCTACAAATTCTCGATCCCAGTGTTCAGGTGCGGTACAGTACCGTACCTTTCTTACCCGCTATCATATTATACCCGCGGGGCACCCCGTTTGACAATACGGTAATGCGTTCTCGAAATCACATACAAGACAATCACAGAAGAGTTCCCAGTCCTACCGCACTTGCTCATTCACGAGCACCACCCCAGAGCCTGTTCTCGTATTATACCTACCATCCCAGGACATCACCCGTCCACTCGCTCCTCAGCCAGCCATCCCAACACTTTCGGTCTCATGCCGCTTTTGCGGATAGCTGGGGTCGAGTGTGTGCATGGCCGTACGATGATTGCCGAGTCCTGAGAGGCTGGCGCGGGGTGAGAATTGTTGCCACATATCACCACGGTTGAGCTGCACGGTAGACGGTACCACATAGTATACCGGTACTGTACTCGTACCGGTAGTGCAGTGGGTAACTTTGATACCGGTGCGCGCATAACCCGCGGATGGCAGTCCGCACGGGTCAACCATCTCCTACTCCTGGACCGGCAAGGCACAAAAATTGAGTACGGTTCCGGTCAGTTTTTTGGTCGAAAGGAGATACTCGAGTAACTTACTATCCCTCGGGCTGTCTGGGATGGTCGAGTTCGTGGGTAGGCGCGCTGAGCCCGTCCCGGAACAATTCGAGCCCTGCCAACCGCCGCGAGTGTTTAAACTCACCGAGAGTGCAAGGCCATTCGAGGGCGGAAAGGACCGAGAATCCGACTCGGACTCAAGTAACCATTGCCAAGCCTGGCCTTAGCGTTTCGGACAGCCCAAGGGAGGTACCGTGCCCGGCTATCCTGCGGTGTGATAGGGTATGATACCGGTACCAGAGAAGGGCACTCGAGTCCATACCATGCCAGGAACGGGGCATCCATGGGCCACCACCACCACCACCACCACCTGGTCCGGTTTCAAGCACGTTGCATACCGTACTAGTATAGCAGTGTCTCCTCTCCTGGTCCGGCTGAAGTGCATTATGAGGCCAGGGAGCGGGTCCGGAAGGAAATACATAAGCAATGGACAGGGTGGGATTACCCCTCTTACTATGGATATCGGCCACTATACCGGGAATGCTGGAACTTCATGGCTTTACCTAAGTTCCAGGCTGGCCGTATACATCAAATGAGGTCAAACAAGAGTTACCTCAATGCACAGACTGATTGGTCCAACCAGGATAGTGACCCTACCTGTGGGCAGTGTGGTGGTAGTAGGGAAACCATGCAGCATATAGTGGAATGCCCAGCTCTGGCCCAGGCCAGGCCTGGAAAGGATCCAAGGACTTTTGACATAGTGCCGGGGTCGGTACTTTGGAAGAATGGAAAGGTGGGCCTTAAGTTGGTAAAAAAGGCTTTGCATCTTATGTGATGGAGAATAGGGTAAATTTTCCTGTACTAATAGGGGATTTTCCTTTTACAAGAAATGCCAATTTGGCTCCATAACTAATGAATTGTTTTCAATTGAGAAGTGATTGACAGTGGTATTGCTGTTATATTTGTTATTGGGGGTGGTGTGATTTCTTTTGTTATTGGGTTTTGTAGGCCATGCCTTAGGGCGCTCGCTATGATTTTTCCTGTAGCTTAGGTTGCAGATGGGGTCGCGGGTTTGGCGAGAGGGGGGGAAGAAAAAAATCCTCTCCTGGTCCGGCAAAGCCTTGAAAATCTCATGCCTCCCTTGCCCGTTTCTGAGACGCGGATGGCTAAGGGGGGGGGGAGGAGACTGACATGCTATCATACCGATCCCTCGAGACTGGTACCTGTACCGGTATTCCTCGGTCGCCATCAGCGTACCGGTATCATAAGCATGGTCAAATAGTTGATATTAGCCGCGACCTAATATCCACACATTCGCGAAATTTTGGTCATCGATAGAAAAGGTCGCTGTCCCATTGCCACCGGCGCGGTTGGACCTTCAAAATCTTACTCTGCATTTTGAATGCTCCACCCCTCCAAACTTTTAACGCCGTTATCGCGTGCCGCGTTTGTCTCGTATTAAATCGCAATGCGTGTAAAACGGGGCGTATGGATGTAAATGCGTACCGGTACTTTGTAGCGATACGGTACCGTACCCTCCCTATTATCATACCCGAGCCGAGGTCCCTAACCTGTGGTAACGCATAGCATCGACCTGAACCGGGGGCATCGCTACCGCAACTGGAGGGTGTATCGTGATAACCTTTTAATCGGGGGGTACGACGGGTTATGATACTCGTATTTCATCGTGGAAGAACGCCCACTACCGGTACCGTATTACCGGCGTCCCATCATCAGCGGAATCGGCTCCTCGGCTCACGACAGGTTTAGCTCGGCAGGCTATCGGCCAACGAGTTCCAACACGTCCAGCGGACCGATCTTCATACCGGGTCGGGAGAGGCTGCGCACTCCGTCCCAGCAACCGCCGGTACGGCGCTGGCGCGGATGATTGATTTCAAGAGTCCCCACCGCAGCACTGCGCCGGAACACCACCTACCCCTCAGGCACTCTTGCTCGGGAGATTCAATGGTTTCGACTCCTCCAGACAGCTGAAATGGCCTTCCTGAAGGGAGATATCACTTTTTCGCACACACACCCATTCTGTGCGAGCACTGTGCTCGTACTACGGCGTTCGCCTCTATTCTATTCAATCCTATTCCAGCTCTAGACCAAGCTTATCGCACCTCCTCCCACTTTGTGCTCCCCGCCTCAGAAGAAGAAGCGCCATGGGATGTATGATCAGCTGCCCTCTCCCTCCCTTCCCTTTGTCTCCTTCCGCCTAAAAAAGAAAACAAAAACTACGACGGGTCATTTCTACACCCCCGCTACTTTCGCCAGTAATTGCGGAAGATCCCCGCCCATCCACCGGTACCTGCCGTGGAGTGCAGGAATACGCAAAAAGAAGGGAAGAAAAAAGGTGCAGACACAATCCCCACCACCTCTTACCCGCATCGTGGGCTGGGATGGGGTTCGTTTCTCGTACGGCGCCTAATGGCGATGACGATTGTTGCTCCTGCCTGAAAAAAGAAAGTGCATGATGCGTTTGTGCAACGTTCTTCGTGCTCTGTTTCTCGAGGTCAAGTCCAGGGAGGTTGGACGTGGAAGTACGGAACATAAATACCTCTCCGGCCTCCAATATGTCCCCCCGGTTCACCGTTCTGGTGGGTCCCTTAAAGAACGCTTTTGAAACATAAGGAAGGAAGGAAACATGTCTGTACCTACTACACCTATCACGAGACTTACGGTTCTCTCACTCGGTAGGTTTCCTCCTCCCCCCCCCTTACTATCCCTCGGGCTGTCTGGGATGGTCGAGTTCGTGGGTAGGCGCGCTGAGCCCGTCCCGGAACAATTCGAGCCCTGCCAACCTCCGCGAGTGTTTAAACTCACCGAGAGTGCAAGGNAGTCCGTGGGTACTCCAGCCTGCTCATACTCCGAGCGGTTATGCTAGAAATCAAACGGACAAAGAACCTCCAGGAGATACCGAAGCCGTGCGATTACTTTGACCTGGTAGCCGGCACGAGCACCGGAGGGTCCGTTCACCCACACATCCGCTCATTGCCAACCACTGCGCAAGCAGCAAGTATATACTGACATGACCGAACCGAAACCAAAAGCCTAATAGCGATAATGCTCGGTCGACTAGTCAGTCACTTTCCCCTCCTTCCCACCCACCCACCATTTCCAACTGATACCAAAAAAAGCAAACGAAAAACAAACAGAGAATGGACGTCGACTCCTGCATAATTAAATACCAGAAAATGTCCGGCGACATCTTCAAGCGCCCCTGGCAATTCCCAGGAAAGCCCATCTGGGATGCCTACTTCAAAAAGCCCTGGTTCTCGGAGGAAAAGCTGAAGCGGAGCATAGAGAGTGTGGTGGAATTGATGATAAGCCCGTGGGAGAAAACCCTCCTAGAGTCTCGGGGTGTGAGATTCTCCGACGCCCCAATGGCAGACCCGGGCGTCCCCGGAGTGAACACCTGCAACGTGTATGACACCTCCCCTCGGTGGAGGAAAACCCAACTAATGAGGAAGCTAGCTTCGTCTGCGCCGTAAAAGTCGAAGACCTAACAACTACTCTCTTAAGAACATACCCCCGGCCAACCACATCCCTACAGGAAACCTGTCCAATCTGGGCCGCCGGGCGCGCAACCACCGCCGCACCCCTCTACTTCCCCCCCATGAAACTCGTCACCCCCCCCTCACCCCTACCAACAGACTTCTTCGACGGCGGCATGAAGAATAACAACCCCATAGCCGAGGTCAAGGACGAGATGTTCCTCGCACACCGCGTCGAGTCCCCGCGATGCGTGCTGTCCATCGGAACGGGATACCTGACCAACGCTACGGGGGATCAGGGCTTCTGGACTCGCCTCGCCAAGTGGGCTACCGGAGGCTTTGGATACTTGGGCTGGACGCTACTAGATCTCGCGACGAACACCCAGGCGAAGCACCTGGAGATCTTGCGAGAGGCAAAGTATGCCCAATTCCGCGAGAATTATGTCAGGCTCAATGTGCCCGGGAAATTGGCCAATGTGGAGATCGAGAGGTGGGATAGAATGGAGGAGATGAGGCATCTAACTGAGGCTTATCTGGCGACGGAGGAGGCTAAGACCGAGGTCCGCAGGTGTGTGGAGATGCTGAAGGATGGGAGGAACTTTGGGACGTAGTTTTCTTTTTTTTTTTCTTCTTTCTTTCTCTTTTTTTTCCCCTTGATCTGCTTGTAGGCTTTGATCCGCTGTTTTTTTCATTTTTCACTTTTTCACTCGCTGTATTGGACTCAATTTGCTAGCTATTACAGGACATCAACCAGTGCCCCAGACCCTCACATTTGTTCATTCTACAAATGCCATTCTACAAAGCGCAAAGTTACCATTTGTGCTGATATCCCACCTTAACACTGAGTCCGACTTCAGCCCCAAATAACCGTTAAAAGTCCAGTAGACGTCGTGTATAATAGCACCCACCGTCGGCATTACACCCAACCCGAAATCACGGATGGTCACTCGGCTACTCTGGCGTTTCATGATCAATACCTCCCCCACCCCCTTCTTCAAACAATGCGGCAAATAAAACATGTACAAGGTGAGAGACCTCTTCATTCATAGTAGGCACTCATCCTCATACGCCCACACCCATCGAGTGCACCAAATACAACGTATCCAACCCGTCTAATAAGAGCCATAACCACCACCATCATCACTCCTCTAGCCACCCCCTCCCTCAGCCGAGCCGGAAACAAACCAACCCCGTTTCCACTTCTCTCTACCAAGCCGGCGCACGCGCCTCCCCTAAAACTTCCGACAAACCCAACATCTCCATAAATCATTCTCCCCCCCCATATCATTCCCATCCCTCTTCCAGTGCCTCAGCACCCCAACAGCCTTGACACCACCAGCCGGTCTCATAAGAGCTCTAGTATCAAACCAAACAACCGACTCCTCATTCCCCCCGCGTGAGAAGGTAACGATCAGTCTCCTCCCGGATGGGTCCAGTGCCATTTTCTCCACAACACCGCCATAGGCGCTGCCCCCGAGTTCCGGAGGTGTGGTCGTATCACCAAAGACGACATGGTCGGTGTTGACGCATGTGCTGTAAGTGGGTACGTACGGGTCTAAGCCCGGGGGCTCACGTAGTAGGGTGTTGCCGAGCGACCTGATGTTTCCGAGGATGGTCGGGATTAAGGGTGGCTGCTGTTTCCGAGGCTGCGGACGTTGCGGTATTGAGGAGCTTTTTGCTTTCGTCGGGGTGCTGGGCGGACTAACAGCCATGAGCACCGACATTCGTTTTAGACGGAAGATGTAGATCCCCGGCGCCCCCGAGAAGGATATGATGAGGGTTGGGTATTGTAGGCATGTGTCCCCAGGAAGGCCAGGGGGGGAAACTGGCCTGTGCGTAGGAACCAGAATCAGGTTCTTGATGCCGCGGGGACGCTGCTTCTGGTGAAGGGCGGAGAGTTTTTCTGGGTAAAACTCTATCGGTTGAGCGGTGATTTCGGAGCAACTAGCAGAGCCGGCAAATTGCAAGTACACCACCAACCCACTCTTCATACCCACTGCGATCGCGGTCTTCCCATTAGCATCCACCTCCTCTCCCGGCTCCACCTCCCAGGAAACACAGCTAACGCTCGTCCCCGCGGCCTGATATAACCTCTCCGCGGTTCCCCATATAACGTTATACACCCAAACCCCACCCAGCGATGTCCCCACAAGCACGTGCTCCCCCCTCGGGGAGAAGGTAAGAGTAGTAACCCCACCAACAAGAACCCTCATCCTCCCAAACCCCTGCCGCAAAAGCCCAATCCTCTGCGACTTTGCACAAACTTTGTCCGGATTCCCCAGTAACCTCTGTGTTCCCGGCGAAGCTTTGGTCTTGAAGAACTCGTGCCGACGAAGCGCCTCCGGTGGCCTGGAAGGCGTCGGCGATTCCTGAAAATCATAAGGCGTGGAAAATAAAGAACAAATCCCATGCTCATAAGAGCCCAGAGCAGCGGTGGAATTCGACAAGTCAACGTGCCAGAAGTCGAAGTAACCAGAGTCCAATCCCACAACGAGGGAATTAGTACTCCCGCCACCGAACTCCAGCGCAGTTATCCGCACAAATTCCGGAGACCGAGGATCGGTGGTATTGCATGTGCAGAGGTAGTGCGGGAGGAATACGTTAGCCTTCATGTCGAAGAAGTGAACCCTAGAAAACGATGTCGCGAGCGCTATTATGCTCGCAGTGCGATGAAAGGCGATGTGCGTTATCTCCTCGCCTTCCGCTTCGTAGCCCCCCCGAGATCCAGACCCGGTTTTTCCGTTTCCGAATAACCCCTCCCTCCGCTCCCCCGGAGCACCCGGAGCATCCCCGAGAGCCGCGGTCCGAAAAGAATAGTTATATGCACCCGCAACAACCGACGCACCCACCATCACAGTCCTCCACATGGCATCCTTGATCCCCCGGGCAATTATATCAGGAGGCACGTCCCTGGGGCCATCCACCATCACCCTCTTAGACTCCCTGAACGCCGCCGCCGGGAATGCGAATACACTTGCTAGGCTCCAATTAGCCCTGCCAGCAGTGTCCTTCCTCCTCCTCAACTCAACCTCCGCAGGATGCTCCTTCGCCAGATACGCCCTCCTCCGATCATACTTCGGAGGAAACGCATCAAGGGAAATAAACGGGAATGGTAAACGGATGCTGGTGTTATCGACTGACTGGGTATCTTTTTGAGTTCTCGTTAGCCATGGATGCGTATTTTCTCTGGTAGGAGTAATAAGCGAATTACAGAATACGCCTTCAGCTTCGTAAGTAGCGGAAGGGTGGGGGTATCTGAGACCTTTGAAGTATGCATTCGACTGCATAGTGATTTTCGTCAACGCGGGTAGCGGCGGAATAATTCTTAGGTCTGGTTTCCAGAAAAGTGAAGGTGGTTGGTTGGTTGGTTAGTTGGTGGCAATTGGTGAAGGGTGGGAAGCTGGCGCCTATTAGTAGGTTTGTGAACAAAGAAACACGCTTTCGGAAATATCGTTGGAGAAATCAAGACAAAACTAGGGAGCCTGGGTTCTAGGTTACGTTTTGAGGGTTGAAAAAAGTCAGAGTATCATAATATCATATTTATAAACGACGGCAATTCTCTATGATAACCAAATAATACGTACCCGCAACGCCTAGATTCACGCCGGTGAATAAAAGAGGGGTCTATGTATATCTAGGTTTTTTGAAAAACAAAGCTAACCTCCTTTGCTGCTCCGTTCCTAATAACTTTCGCCAATACTTCATCCTCGATACTAACTTCATCGTACTCCTCTTCGTCTCCCTCTTCCTCATCCCTCTTTTGGTTACCCAGAAAACGAGTGGTCAAAATGTGCGAGTATTCCATCAGAGAACTAAGCTGGCTCTTATCCACGTCAACACCTCTACCCTTTTGCATCGCCTTCTTGCGGTCCTCTTCGACTCTTTCAAAGTCGACTTCACTAGCTTTCATCAACCCAGGATACTTTGGCTCGTCCTCTCCATCACTATGTTCCTCCTCGTCCTCGCTGTGCTCGAAGAACGGCGACTTGGTTTCTGCAGCCCCAGCAACGTAGCCTTTGCCTTCGCAATCGCAGCACAACAGATCATGCGTGAGACAGTTGGTCTCTGTATCGAGGGAGAATAGATCCCTTAACTCCTCTTGAGTAAAACTACTCGCGGTAGCCTTCTGGTCCATGACTGAGTCTGCCAGGCCAATCTTTGTGAGCTGTCTTTGATATATCTTTTCGTCAAAGCATCCGGTTCTTTGCTCAAAACAGAATTAGTACATCAAACGGCAAACAATCGCAGGGTACAACTCACGTAAGCATCCTATAAATCTTAACCTCTCTCTTCTGACCATCCCTATGAATTCTCGCCATCGCTTGGGCATCCGTAGCTGGATTCCAGTCCAAATCAAACAGAACAAGTCTAGAAGCTCCAATCAAGTTAAGACCCGCACCGCCACTTTTCGCAGATAGCAGGAACGCAACTTTGCTCCATATTAACCCCTATTCCATACAATAATCTAGGGGTAAAGTCTTACAAGCAGCAGTACTATTAGTTCGATTGAACTGGTCAACAAGCTCCTGTCTTTTGTTAGTCGGCGTGGCACCGTCAAGCCTCAAGTAGCTGAGGCCTCTTGAGCGGAGGAGGTTCTGCAGTAAGTTGAGCGTAGAAGTATAATTCGATACCAGCACAATCTTCTCGTCGGTGGTATTCTTCAAGGCCAGGAGAAGGCGCTCAAGAACCCTGAACTTCCCGCTATGCGAGTCGCTCTTGGATTCGAGTAGCTTGGGGTTGACACCTTCTAAGAGACCTTTGACGTTCTCGTTCTTTAATACACTTCCATTAGCGCCCTCTTATGCAGAACAGTATTAAGGTCTTCTTACAGTTTCTTTCCCCAGTTTATCAGCCAATAGCCCCGGCGAATTACAAAGCTTCTTGAGAACAGTGATAAGCAGAAGAGAGGCATCAGGAGACCCCAAGCATCTACTAAAGGCAGAAGACTCCAGAATACTCTTGTAAACCTTAAGTTGCCTTGGGGATGGCCTACAAAAGACCACGTACTCCGCTATTCATTCGTTAGCAACCACACCCTCAGATCAACCCACAGATTACCTACTTTTGGGTGGAAGATACGCTGACAATATCTCCGCAGTCCTACGGAGCACAAACAATTTTGTCAAACGGGCAAGCTATTTCCCCCGTTAGTGACAGACCACGATAATAAGGCCATTTAGAAAAAATACCTCTTCATTCCGCGCCTTCCCTTTCTCAACATCCTTCTTCGAAGCACCAGGTTGTCGGCTTCGAACAATCGGGTTCTCAAATTCCTTTCTGAAAGTCGAGTAACTCTCAAGCAGTCCAGGATTGACAAAGTCCCTGATAAATAAATCCCATAATAAGCAATCATTCAAGATATCTAACATTGGGGCACGACTAACACCATGATAAAATACTCATGAAGATCATTCTGCAGCGGCGTACCACTAAGAATGACCCTCCTCTTAGTCTTCAATCCCCGGATGGCCTGCGCAGACTTATTCTTCTCAGTCTTAAGCCTGTGCCCCTCATCGGCAATGACAATGTCAACATCGGCACTTTTTAACTCCTGCTGGACCTTTTGTAGCTAGAATCCGGAGGATTTAGTAGCGGCGCCAGAAAAATACGATTAAAACCGACAAACCTTCTCGTAACCAATGACCATAACAGAATAACTTTTCCCATGGGTAAAGTCCCTAATGTTCGCTTTCGAATCGGCCACAAGCACGCCGATCCGCTCTCTACCCAACCACTTCCGGAACTCCTTACTCCAATTGTTGATCAATGTCACAGGACATACAATGAGAGCTCTTTTGACTACCGGCTTATCTCCATATATCGGGTTTTGTTCTACGTCAGTCAGCATCCGTGCATCTATACATCACGAGCCCCCACTCACTCAGCAGAGTCCACAAAAGCGCACTGAAAACACCAGGTTAGCACGCTCATCATCGCAGAACCCCAACTCCCCAGATTGACATGGGACCAACATAGTCTGCAAAGTCTTCCCCAGCCCCATCTCGTCCGCCAGAATCGCCCCCCGTCCATCGAAAGGCTTAAGTCCCATCACGGCCTCATACAAAAATACCACACCCTCCCTCTGGTGCGGCCTTAGACTGCGCGAAATGAACGGGTCGACAACCACGTCCACGATGGCTTTTCCGGTTGGTACACTCTTCCCGCTGGGACGGGGCATGACGAGAGCACCCTCCGCTTTAGGATCGTGTCTGGGTGTCGGCACCTTCGAATAGGCCTTTTCCATAACAGTGGAATTGAGGAGCGGGGTCTTGAACTTGCTACCGAAGAAATTCCCCGGTGCTACGGCTGTGAACGTCTCCTTCTGCGGTACCGTCGACGTTGTGGTCGACGAAGGAGGCGGAGCAGCATTTTTTAAAAACGGTCTGCCGGCAAGGTACTCCTCTCTCGAAAGCACCGAATCGACCTCAATCTCCTTCCCGGCGACGAAGGTGGTCGATCCAACCCCGAGGGTTCGTTTGAACATTGTTCTCCCGAGACTGCCGTCGCTACCGTCAGCCTACCCCATACCAAGCAAGATGGATAGATAAATAAACAACAAACATACTCCTTCCCACTAGTATCCTGAAGCACAGCATACCCCCCACCAATCACCAAAACCCCATCGCCATCAAATGTCTTATGCTTCTTCGTCGTCGGTTTCCTCCAAAGCACGCCAAAATAAGCCTCCTCTGCCGTACCCCCCTCCCCCTTCTCCTCCCCCGTCGTCATATGTATATCTAGNCGGATTCCTAACGAGCAGTAACGGCTTCCTCTTAATCGGTCCCCCAAGTTTCAACGATCTCCCACCACCACCAAGGGGCTCAATCCTCGCACGCTTTGCCACAGGCTGATCATCCGTACCTGCTGTCGCCACCGGTGCTGGCTTCTTCAAAAGCGGAGGCACAAACTTCTTTCCGCCAAACATCGTTCGTTCGCGTGTGTTTTGCGCGAGTGCGTCGGTGGTGGTGGCGGGAAATGGGGGAAGACGCGTTCAGAGCTGACAACGCAGCTTTCGCGCGTCAGTTTTGGCAAGTTACGGTACTGGATCAGTTACCCGAGGTTAAGCATCCGAATACATCACTCCGTCCCGGTTAATGGTTTTCTCACCCTCGCACCGGCAAGGTGCATAAGGTAAACCAGGCGCCAAGAGTTTTTGCGATGTGGTTTAGTAAACCAAATTTCAACTAGAATTAGTGCAAAAATGGGATGGGATGGCAGTTTCACGGCGGGGTTCGTGACCGCGGTCGACATAAGCGCCATTACCGGTGCCCAGTTATGATACCATCGTAGACCCGAGTGAAGACGACATTACTCGCCCGACGGCTCATTTGATGCTACGACGATGAGTATACCATACGGTACCCTACACCTCCGAGGACCGCCTGCGAGTGACTGTCAATGAACAGCTCCCCGCGATAGCACTTGGACCCCTCAGCATTCACGTATCCTCGGCCATCAGTCAGGACTAGGCAGAGACAGCCTGAACACAAACTCTGCGTCTGAAACCTGTGCGCAAAAAAAAAGAGCCAAAAGTCCAGGTGTGAAAAATGACCTGCGGGTCGAAGCGATCTACTTGCACAGCTACTCGAGCACAATAACAACTTCCTCCAATCATAATATTAGTTTCTCACGACGGTGCCGGGAGTATTACTTCAATATGACAGAAGTGCACTTGGCTCGGAACATCTGCCTGCGCACGGGTGGTCTTCTGCGGATATAAGTACAGTACAGTATAGCCGCCTTGGGCGCATGTAGCTAAACAACTCGAGGCAGCATAACGTTCTTTCCTCTCTATCCATAACCTCGCTCGTTCTTCTATAGTACCCAGCACTTACCTTTCCTTCAAATTCACGCCCCACACATGCGACCTCCTACAGGTGCAGTAGAAACCTATCGAGTGATACCCAGTGATTCGAGAGATACTGCTATTTTGTACATCTATCTTACAATCCCTCTCGTTAATGGAAGTGGGCGGAGCGGAAGCTAGACACACATCGTGTAACACTCCCGGTCGGACAGAGGCCCACTCGAAAACCATATGGAGGTGGAAAAATATGAATAGAATAAAGTGAAGAAACAAAGAGAGGGTATTTTAAGCCCTGTTTGGCGCCCCACGAAAACTGAGCTTTTCCAACTTATTTCTCAGCACCAACTGGAAACGCTAGAGATTCTAAGAATAAGTGGGAAAAGCTCAGTTTTTGTAGCGTGCCAACAGGGTCAGCCAGTCGCCCGGCCAGAGTCCGATAAAAGCAGGAATGTCATTAACATCTCATGAACAAGAACAAAGTTTCGACAAGAAATGGCCCACAGAAGGAGGGCCCATGGGGAGCGAAAACGGAGGAAATTTCGGGGGGGGGGGAGGGAAGAGCAAACCTGGTACTCTCTTGCAAGCCTTTAAGAGAAAGAAGAAGAAGAAAAAACCCGCACCGTAGAGCAACGCCATTTGAGACCAGTAGAAAAGAGGAGGAAAAGAAAAGGCCATCCGGTGCAAACAGCCCGCTAAACCAAGGGATAGAAATGAAAAGCCACGCTTAGGCCGGAACCCGTAAAAATGCAACCCAACCGACAAACACCAAGAATGCACAGCCCAAACCAATACAGCCATCACAAGGCCTATTTTTCCACGAAAAACAGAGACGATCCTTTGCTCTGCAGGCCTAAAAATACAAAGATCTGCCCTGCTCGCTTAAAGAAAATGTGACACCGAGTTGCTGAACGGCCTCAAGCCCTTGGATGCTCCGGAGAATATCCTCGGGGACATTGACATCGTCTAATAGGGTATCCTTGACGTGCGTGATAACCAAGTGTAAACCCCGAAGCGGGGTAGGTCCTAGATCGGATGTTTCGTCTCTCGCACCCCCTCGGGGAACCCTTTCCTCAGGCGTGCGCTGGCCTACAGCCAAATCTATTGTGTCGAAAAAGTCAACAGCCTTGGGATCCACTGCCCGAGGCGAAACTTCCGGCGAAAATCTATCGAAGCTGTTCCTAGAATCAACCTCTAAGTGGCTTTTGTTCCAGCGGCTGTTCCCACGGATCCCATTTACTTCATCCTCTTGAGCGCTAAGTCCATGGAAATGCTGTGACTCCTCCAGGATCTTGGGTGGGGCATTCGGGTTCTCAATCCTCCGAGACATGATTTCCGGGTCGTCATTGTGATAGCCATAGCTCATCCGCTTTCGCTTCAGCCTCCCCCGCTTTTCTATCTCATCTGCTCTCCTCAAGCTCACAACTATCCTCGCCAAAGACCTCATCTCGTCCATTAGATGTGGTGGGGATAGATGCCCATACAGGGCCTCATCGGGCTGATTACAATCGTAGCTGCACTCAATGAAAATAGTGTTTAGGACTCCTTGATGGAACTTTGCAGCTGCATGACTCCAAGCAGGGTGGTTCCTTGGCGATAATGATATCGAATCTATCGCATGAAGCAAACATTAGAAAATAGAACAGGCTAGCGGGAGCCGCACAGCAAACAGAGCGCCACAATTTCCACAAGCGGGGAAGGAAACAGACCAGGCTCAACGTCTCCCCACATCATCACCTCCCTCCGCGTCGCATCGTCTCGAATAAAGTACACCGTCGAATCATACACACACATCCTCTTTCGAGAGCCACCTGGGCTTCTATCGGTTGTCGTGCCATCCTTCCCCTGATAAGTCTGGCTCCCCCGATGGTAGTGACTCTTCATGCAGTGCCCATGAGAAACTGGCCATGCCTGCGCACTCAAACCGCTGCAAACCTCCACATACTCCAGAGCAGCCTCCGGTAAGCGTTGATAAGTGACCAAACCAACGCCGCACTCTTCATCGGACAAATTGGGCCAAATGATATCATTGAATATGTGAGTCTTGATAGCCTCTATAGTCGAAGGAAGAGCAGCTAAACGCTTCGGACACTCCGTTTGAGTGAAGCAGGCTGTGTTGATAACAAATCCGGAAAGATGGTCCAAATGCGGATGGGTTATCAGGAAAGTGGAGACAAGTTCTCGAGTGACATAGGCTGCATTACCACGAGGTGTATCATATGGGAGGTTTGCCCCACAAAAGGGGAATGGCCTCTTCGTTATCGACCCATTTCCAGAAGCATTCTCAGGGACTGACGCAATGGGCTCCGCCGTAAGAGATGACCGGGAGGAATGCTCTTCAAGGATCCGTATGATCCCAGCCATATGGGTCCCCGCATCCACAGCGAGTATTGAGCCTTTCGCCCAGGCTGTTGCAGTGGATCGAATAAGGTATCCAGAGACGTTTCCCTCGCTTGGGCCTCCCGCAGATCCCTGCAGATACCCGGCAACGGCTACAGTTAGAATTGATGTTGGATGAAAAGACTTACAGATCCATACAGGGTGAAGGACAAGATATTGAAGACTACTCACTAGCACGATGACCTGGAAAGCGGGAGAACCGTCGTCGGTACTTGAAACCGCCAGCTTGTATCGCTAATAATAATCGTCTCTGGAGGGAAAAATATATTTATGTCGAGAGAGTCACCAGACAATTGTTGGCTACCTGAATTGGGTACGGAGAGTTTTCTTTCCTTTTTTTTTAAAAGAAAAAAAATTTGATTTGCTGGTTTTTCTAAATAATGATTCCCCTCCGTCTTGATTCTGCTTTGTATTTCCCTTCCTGGCACTGCCGCAAGATGTCAGATTGAAAAGAAAAAATAGATTTGTAAGATGTATAAATTGTTGGTGCGCTTCACGCTGCGGAGACCCGAGATTCGTGACCTTGTCTGCAGTGGGATTAACCTGGCTGTCCGGGGCGGAGGTCTGTGATAGGGTTTCGTTCCGAAGAAGGAAAATCAGAAGAAGCAAAGATAAACCAGGCCAGGCGCTGTAGGTGTTCAAGGCGAAAGGAGAGAGGCGCTGCAAAAGAACGGGTGGTGGGCAGAGAACAAAGGAGTCCGCACGGAGGGGTGGGGGTGGGGAGGAGGAGCTTAGAAAAAGCACACGCGGTCGGTCACAGGTGAGATCCTGAATGGGCGAAAAAAGGGAGGTTAATTTCAAGAACTTCTGGCACTTGTGGGAGGGCCCGCTAGAACTCGGAGGGCAGGAGCGTAATGCGCAGTCCGTAATCTGAGAACTCGCTCAGAGATGACGGCGGGGGCGGCGGTGATGGTTGGGGAAGAGAGTGGCGATTCCTTCAGTCCCGAGTCCGTGCTGCGGTGGGTCCCTTCCAATTTTTCCTCCCTTCTCCTTTATTCTATTGCACTGCGGGAGTGGTGATTGTATATTCTGCAGAAAAGCGAGTTCCAGGTGAGGTAGAGGTAGAGTCGGCAACCATGCACCGGATTGGTTTGAACTGCTGAATGCGAGTTCAAAGTGGCACCGCAGCTGACTGAGATAATATTGAACAGAGCCCAGAAAAGATTAAAGAGAGAAATGTGATAGAACCGGGGGTGGGTGGCTGACTTGGTTAAACAACGGTTAAGGAGGCTCTTTCCCCCTTCGATCTCGTTAACAGAGCGATGGCGGCGGTCACAAAGAATGAAGAGAAAAGGAGAGAGGGGGGGGGGGAATGCGATGCAAGGGAAGGGGAGGAATGAATGTACTAGAGTGATATGTAGATACCGGTAGAGGAGGAGGAGAGGAGGAGGAGGAGGAGGAGGAGGCGGAGGCGGAGGAGGAGGAGGAGGAAGGAGGAAGCGGCAGTAGTGGTGGTGGTCGTGGTGGTGGTGGTTAATAATAATAAGAAGAAGAAAGTTACTCCAAGACCTGAAGGGGAGTTTAGTAACTAATCTAAGCTAGTAGCAATATGGTACTGTAGTAGCAGAAAGAGGGAGAGCAGTAGCAGCAGTTAGGACTGGCAGCCAGATCGACAACTGCCGTGCAATAGGGAGAGGGCACACGAGTAGAGAGTAACGAGGGGAACGATCTATATAGATATCGAATCTCTCCGCCCCCCCTCCGGATATTGAAACGGGACTGGCCCAGGGAACGTTTTGAGCGCGTACAGGCAGTGCGCGAGGTTGGGGGCGACGTCGCTAAAAGCGACCCATTCACCAACACTACCGGTACGCACGATCCGGTGCCTGAACACGAACTCCACCGATCCCCCCGTTTCTGCACGGAGAAACGGAGAGAGAGGTGGAGAGAGTGCAACTACTGGACGAGTATTGTGCAGTACAATACCGGTATGGCAGTCTAACCCCCCCTCCACCCCTTTCACTTCATCACTCAACCCTCCCTCCTCGCCAAAATTCAACTACATCACCATTATCATTTTCGCTATCATACCACGGATCACGCATCACGCATCATCTCCGCCTATTTACCCGAGATACAATCGATTATTCCCTCGCTCCACCATAATAATCACCGATAGGCCGCCACCGCAGCAGGCACCGTCCTCGTATGATGTGAATCGGTGTGATACCTTTTCCACCCATCAGGGAGCGAGTCACACCGAACTGGGGAGGCGGTTCCATTAGAGTAGGCATGTCTGTACGACCGCCAAAGGCTCAGATTCCCCCGTGGGAGAACGATAGAGTAATGATGCGCCCGTGAGAGCACCGTATCGCGCCATACACCACCCACTCCTTTTCCCTTTGCTGCGGAACCGGAGATCCATGGCAAGTAATCGGAGTACAAAGTGTCCAGTCGACCCGGTGCTATTGTAGATGGGCGACCTCCCATTCCAAACGAAGATCCCTCGAAACACCTACAGTACCGCGCAAGGCGCTGTACTTGTATCTCTCATCCCTTCTCTCCTTCCCCCCTCCCTTCCTTCATTCGCGGAAGGGGAAAAGGAAAACCCTCCCTTCACGGCACCGGTGATGCGATATTATTATCCAAGAAATGAAAAAACTAGCGTNTTTTTCAAGCAGAGGGGAAACACCGGTGCAGCGATTTCAGTAATCAAGGGAGAGGAGAAAACCCACCAAGTTAGGTGGAAACCCCAGGAATCCGTGACAAGCTGTATCTCACATGCATCGCCCCCAGTCAACTTTGACATTCCGATCCAGATAGAGGTATATCAGACTAGTCCCCAAAAGGCATCCTTCCAGAAGCCTCCCATTGCATGGAAAACGGGGGTGGAACTTAGCCTGTGTAACACAGCTAAAACCAACTTAAACCTCCTGTCGCTGTCTTTCTCCCAGTAAAATAATAATAATAATAATAAAAAGTGGATTGTCACCCCTGCATTTGCATCCCATCTTTTTCTCACTCCCCCAAATCCTCTCCTGCTCCGCATGCCCTCTCGGCGGGAGATGTGATACATGAGTACCCATCCCATAACCATGATCCCTATGGTACAGTACAGGTATGATACCGTATCTATTGCCGGCCGGAATCTTCCATCCATCCACCGCCGCCGCCCCCAAGACAACTCTCGACATCATGATTCTTATCATAGTTTGCATCAAGCTCCCTCCTCTTCCTCCTTCCGGAATCGCAGCCAGCATTCGAAGCCAACCCACAACCAGAATGAGCAACTACAATCACAAAGAAAGCCTAGCCTATGGAACGACCATACTATCCAACTGCCGGGGCTAACGATACCGGTGGCAACAACCCAATCTTGAGGGAGACTCCTCAGGCGGGGAGACTGAGCGCAACCCAATACAGACTTCTCTCCTAATTCGACAACGCCAAGCTGCCTCCCTTCCCGGAAGGGCACTGCAACAAATATTTCTGACAGTGTTGCTTACAGTTTACCGTGAATATTCCTGTCACAGAATCAAAAATTAAGAATACAAGTACGGGCATAAATTTTACGCATTAGAGGGCCTCTTGGAAGCATTTTTTTTTTGTTGCAGGAAATCGATTGTGTAGCGATTGATTTTTTGTACAGTATGTGGAGTGTTGTTTTCTCCAATAGTTTCGGTCTCTTATTATGCGCACGGCCTCCCCGCCTGAGGAGACTCCCCTAGAGTGGGGTTACGGTGTGTTAACAACACACCTGCATTATGGAGCGCAGCGCGCGATCCCAAGCAGAACAGATCTAACAAATTAAGAACAAGGCAGAACAAAAAAAAGTCTAATCGAATTGAGCCCATCGGACAATTCGATTTAAATCCCTCAGTTGAGGGGGGATGGAAAAGGAAACATTGCACGTGGGGGAGGGAGCAGGAGGACGGAGAGCAAACGGTGACTTTTCGCGAGTACAGTAATAACTAATCAACGATTGTCCCGCCTACCGTACGGCGTAATGTCCTGAATTGGCCTCACCGAGAGGGGCCAGTTTTATGGAGGGGAGGGCAGAGGAAGGTAGATCTTCACCTTGAAGTACGGCATATCACATTGCATGGAGCGTCGTGCTCTGCTCGAGTGAGCCTGTAGTGCACTCTACCTGCACTTGTGCAGCACAGTACAGTACTCGGGTACAGTACGAGCACAGCACAGAACTGGTACTGTACTGTACGGTACGGGTAAAAACACACAGACAGGGGGTGGTGGATCACTGCAGTCTCCCCAGAGGCAGCATATATCCTTACCGCACTTCACTTCACTTCACCACCATGGAACCGTATCATACCGTATACTTCCCAGAAAATACAATATGGTATCATACACACCCTCCAACCCCTTCCTCCCCTTTCCCCTCCCAGACCACCAATCACCTAACCACCCAACCACCATCGCACCCTCGATAAACCAGGCAACCCGAAACCTTACCCACCTGCCAATCACGCTAACCTCCCCCCAGCACACTCGATACCCGTCCCACCCCACACACGATCCAGTACCATACTCGAGTAAGCATGATATGATACCAAACTTGCGCTCCCAGCCCTGAACCCATTGTTCCGCCGCAGCGTACTCATGCCGTACCGTACGGTACTATCATAGTATGATATGATACCCTACGCTACGGTACACATGCAGACCCATCACATCGTTATACAAGTGCTGTACAGTACAACCCCCCGCCGCCGCCCCTTCCATCCATGATCCCTCCATCCTTCTAGAACACCTCAGAACCTCCATTTTATTTTATTTTTTGCTTTTCTCCTCTTCATTTTTGCTTTTCTTCCATCCTTCCATCCTTCCTAATACACCCCCGTCATCATATCATACATACCACCATACACAAAGTAACGGTACAGTACGACAAATTCCCTTTCTTAACACCCCTACCGTACTATGACGGCGCATTCCCAGCACTTTGTATACTCGCACAGAGATGTGCAGATACGCCACTGTACAAGCATCATGTGTCAGCCAATAATTAAATCAATCGACCAGTCAGCCAGTCGGGCATAAGCACAGTATGATAACAGATTAAGCTTTTTAAACTTTCCTGTGCGCAAACACGCTCGCAGTCGACATCCGACGAGCTTAGCTTAGCTTAGCTTACCTTAACCCCCTTTGCTCACCACACACTCTTTGGATATCAATTCAGCCAGGGGTCGCGCGCACCATCAGTTAATTAGTTCCGGGCTGCGACAGGTACTGTCATCAGCGATGCGTTATGAGTTACAATTTTTTTTTTTTAGCATCGTACCCTACTAAATTTTTTTTTATTGTCCTCGTTGGGTCGATATTATATTATGGGATCTACTCGAGGACCGACTGACTTGCGGCTGCTATAGTACTGACGTGCATGGTGGGAACACCGGGCTTCCCGGTCATGTGCGGTGTGGTATTATATATTATCATACCGCGATGAGGAGGGGGTCGTGGTGTTGTTGGGCATGTGATGATAAGACTACGACGTCAGGTCTTGGCCCGCACGGTATGATAGTGGGAGTTTGAGCATTGGGGGTTGGACTATCCGGTCACGGTTGGGTTGGGAAGACTGGGCATGAGTTTAGTCCATCTATCGTACATCCGCTCTATCTGAGCATGCCATGTTTCATATCACCTGGACCCAAGGTATGATATAATCGTTTAGGGGCTGTTTGGCACGCCAACTTTTGTAAGGTAAGCAGTGTTTGGCAGCAATGTTGTTTGAAAGGTAGAGTTTGGAAACCTTATGGCAGTGACGTTTGGGGTTTAAGACCTATTAAAACACAGTAGTGACTGGTAAATAAGTGGGTTTTCTCTGTAACAAGTTTAATTGAAATACATAGAAGCATGAAATAAAATTTAATGAAAATTAATCTAAGCAAACATGTTCTTTTAAAACACTTCTAGTATGATACAAACAATTCTTCTTGTAGTGACCACTACGACAGTACCCTCTGAGCTCAGAAAGGACACCACTACAGTATACTATCTCCCCTCTGGTACAGGTCAACTGCCCTCTCTTCTTTAAGAGTCTACCATGGCTGTTGAACTCTCTTTGACCTGAAAGGCTATTCCACTGCCTCTTTCACAGAAGGCAAGCTCTACTACCTTTACTTCAAAAGGCCAGCTCTGCTATCTTCATCCTGAAAGACTACTACAGCTACCTCTCTACGTGCCCTTTGAGGAAGGCTACTACTACTACTGTAAAATCTCTTGTCGATTCACAATCTTAGCAGAAGACTGTATCTCCAGATCTATAGCCAAATGGTCTTGGACAAGGTTAGTACTTTCCTATTATAGATAAGATCAGCTATTAAGATGTGTTAGATCTTATGAACCAACACATGCAATTCTGTTTACTAGTCAAACTAAACCAATCCGGGGCTGACAGAGATAGCAAATCAAAAGAGTTTTTACAGGACCTCGGTTCTGAGATAGCTACTACTAGTACTCAGACCTCTACTTGACTCTAAAGGCTACTACCACTATATTCTCTATGAAAGCCACTACTTTTATAATCCCTGATAGATTAAATCTAGATATAGTAATTAGACTGCTGGAGTTTTGTGTAGGCTGGAAACAAAATAGTTACTCCTCGCTGGGAGTATTCTGCTACTGATATACATGATTGCTAAAACTCATTACTGCTCTTGTATCTTCTCTAGTAATCTACTACAACCTGTCTCCCTACTATGAAAAACCACTACTACTATATTCTTATCTATCTGGGAGGTAATTGCTTCTGCCTCTTTATATAAAAGATAAGACTGCTCCTTTCAGTCCTTACACTAGCAGAGTCTATCTCCTATATCAAGGTAGTAATAAATCGTGGAATACATAATCTAAAAGCTATTTGGACTAAGGCTACTGACAAAATCCTTATTGAAAAGATGTTGTCCTGATACCATAAGGGGGAAAAGCTAGTCAATAGATTCAAGAGTAATGTTTGGCATCAAATCTTGATAGGTTTCAATATAAGATAAGATACTGAAAAGACTTTTAACATGAGACAAGTTAAAAACCTTGCAATTTGGCTAAGTACCTTTGAAGCTTGATTTATTAAACAACAATAAACTAACTAATATTGTTTTTACTATTTTAAATGAAAAGATAAGGAAGGATATTTAATCATTTTTTGAACTGTTTTGAATTTGGCTAGATTGAAGAATCATAAGTAATTACTACTACTAGCACAATATGGAATAAGTATTTAAAGATAAGTTTATTAATAGTCTCCATGTTGAATTATTAAAGAAAGTAAAAACTAATATATATAATTCCATTAAGGTCATTCAGGTGCAGCAATCTTTCATATAAAGGGATTAGAGAATTATATGGAATTGTGTGAAACCTTTTCCAATACATCTGCTAATAGAGTTCATGCAACTACTAGTAGTCAACTAGAAAATAGGAGTGAAGATGAGTGCTTGAATGACAATATGGTAGTACTTCCAGTTAGCTAGAAAGATAATACTGGAAGTCCGAATTGGTATAAAATTCAAGTTAAATTCTATTAAACTTTTAAAGATTAGACAAACTAATAATTACAAAATTTGGTATTAGGATTGATTCACAGTTATCTTTTAAGAAGACCTTTTGAAATTTTGCATCTCTAATATTAGAGTGTATTCCTTCTAACTTCAATTACCTCTCTGCAGACCTTTTCTTATTACTATCTAAAATTTATTCTTCAAATCTTATACTATCATCCAGTATGCTATAAAAGCATATATTATCAGCTTAAGCTGCATTACTGTAACAGGCAGAACTTAGGTATGATTAATGACAGACAGTTTAAGATATACTATAGGGGACTAGGTAGAATGCAGGAACTAGTATTTAAATAAAATATAGAGTTATTGGAGTTCAGTGTTTAGGGAATGGAGTTTCAGGATTCAGGATCAAGATTCACAGGTTCAGGTAACCTGAAGAGAAAAAGAGTTATAATTCCTAAGTACAGGTGTAGGCAGGAAATTACAAGGTTGCATAATAAAGGGAAAATATAAAGAGACATATTTCTTTATATAACAAACAAAAGCTCAATTAACTACTAATCTAAGTTACCTTAAACCCTTTCTTACCTACAGCCATGATCTTCTATTAGTTTCTGCTAGTTTCTATCCTCTTCCGATACACAGATGCTGGTACTTACTATCACCTTCACTCTATGTAACTAAAATTTGAACTATTTCCTGTCTCTATATATAAGTACTGATATCATAAACCGTGATGCAGTTGGAAGACTGTAACGTGCTTGAACCGGGTCCTAGTCACATAGCGGTACAATAGGAGTGGATGGCTTCTTGATCAACAAGAAGCAAGTGTTGCTTACTAAAGGAGGCTTTGGTGGGGTGTAATAGGAAATCAAAGAAGTAACCGTTCAACCAAGTATATTTAGAATACTGTTAGTCGAAGTCTGCTGTTTCCATCGTGGAAATCAGCTGTCCTTAAATACCATATATCGCTTATTTCCAGTATGAGCGATATTCCAAAACTTTGTATGTGTAACCGGTACAGGTACTAGGTTGTTTTATGTTTGGTTTCACAGTATCACTTGATACTTGTATTGTTTCATGTGCTATCGGTTGATACACACATTGTTTTAATTTTGGTTTCACAGTATCACTTGATACTTGTATTGTTTCGTGTGCTATCGGTTGATACACACATTGTTTTATGTTTGGTTTCACAGAATCGCTTGATACTTGTATTGTTTCGTGTGCTATCGGTTGATACAGACATTGTTCTATGTTTGGTTTTACAGTATCGATTGATACTTGTATTGTTTCGTGTGCTATCAGTTGATACACACATTGTTTTGCAATATCACTCATACTGGAGATAAGCAATATGCTGTATTTAAAGACCGCTGATTTCCACGATAGAAACAGTAGACTTCGACAGATAGTATTCTTAAATATACTTGGTTGAACGATTACTTCTTTGATCTCCTATTACACCCCGTTCGAAGCCTCCTTTAGCAAGCAGCGCTCGCTTCGTGTTGATCACGAAGCCATCTGCTCCTATCGTACCGNATTTGATCTGCTATTACACCTCGTTCGAAGCCTTCTTTAGCAAGCAGCGCTCGCTTCATGTTGATCGCGAAGCCATCTGCTCCTATCGTGCCGCCATGTGACTAGGGCCTGGCCCGAAAACGTTACATTTTTTTAACTTCAGCAAGTGGTTAAGAAACCTGCAGGGACCTGGTCTGATCAACCTATGAAAAGTCCAACAGCAAAGCTAGCATCAGGGAGTGGCAGAACCATGAAGGGTGTGGCTCCGCCAACACGACACCATTGAGTCACTGGAGACTCGAAGTGGGAAGCAGGTCCCACAAGAAGGCCTTACAAAGAAAAGGCAACCCAAGGAACTGAAAGGGCCAAAGAGCGAATTCTTGATTGACGAAGCAGAATGACAACTAGCGCAAGACTTGGTCAAGCAGACCTTTAGCGAATCAACCGACGAATTAGCAAAGGCAGCAACTAGCCTTCCTGGGCTTTTTCCCCTCAGCCCCAGCAAAGGAAAGGCACCAGTGCAACCACGAAAGAAAGATAGCATACCTATCGGGACACCTAAGAAGGAACAAGACGACAAAGAAGCATCAGATCACGCAGTAGTAAGGCAACCACCAGACAAATCCCCCAGCGACTCTCCAGAAAGCTTGTCACACAACAGCTCGAGTAACGAAGAGTCTGAACACAGTATGTCCGAAGGTGAATCCACCGGACCGCCCGGCCCAGGGACCAGGCGAACAGGACCTAAATTCAAACTTCCACTGCCACCCTCATTCATGGGTGAAAAGGACGACTTAAAACCTGGAGTATTTGACTGGTGGGTTATAACAACCTCTCAATACCTGGCCCTACACGGAGTGGACAAAACTAAAGAAGGGAGCGGAGTATACTTTGGAAGCTTCTGAACTAGGAAGGTGGAGGAAGCATACCACCAAGCAATGAACCACTATGAGAGTGGGGAAAAAATCCGAGGAACGACCCTGATAAAATACTAGAGAGAGAGATTCCAATCCTCACGAAACACGGAAGAACTATACAAAAGGTTCAAGGATATCCAGCAAGTACGAAATGGCAAAACAGAAACAGTAACCTTGGTCACGATGGATCTCTTAATGTATTATGGACGATTGCCTACTGGAACGGTGTTTCAATATACACTGCGACAAAGATTGTATGAAGCAATGCATCCCAGACTACGACAGGGGGTAGAACTCATGGAAGAGGAGGGTGATACTTTTGATAAGATAGTCAAGCGGGCTGAACGGAAGGACGCTATCCTGTATGAGACAGGGCTTTACCGGACCCACGTACCACAGCAAAAGAATAGTAAAGGATCATCATCGCGGGATAATACAAAAAAGGATAAACCATACCGCAAGGTTTCAAAGGACAAGAAAGACAAGAAGCAGAAACGACGCGATGAAGGCACAAGTTTCGAATGCGGTAAAAAGGGGCATTACACAAAGGATTGCTATTCCAAAAAAGGAAAAGGAAAGGCCACTAAGCGGGAAGCTAGCACAAACCACATGGAAGCAACCGAATATGAGGAAGTGGAAATTAACTGAGTGGAAATAGAAAGCCTGCGAACGCAACCAATGTTGGCAATCAGGCCCCGTGACGCTCTTGAAGGAACGATTTACATAGAAGGCCACCCAGCAAAAATACCATTCGACACGGGAACAAGCGGCTGCAACATAATTAGCGCCACCTTTATCTCTACCCATAGCATCCCTACGGAGCCTCTACTCTAACCAACAACAGTCAATATGGCTATGAAAGGATCCCGCTCTTCAAGCGACAAGAAATGTGGACTGACAGTAGGAATCGGGAAAAAGAAATGGACAAATCAGGAGATGTTGGTAGGGAACTTGGCAAAATACGACGCCCGGATTGGAATGCCATTCCTGAAAAGACATAATGCTCTCATCAGGTGTGGGGATACAGCAGTGGAATTTCCTGATGACAAACTACGTGTGCTATGCAAACCAAGAAGTGGGGAATTCTGAGCCGCTGTGTCAGACGCCACCACGAAAACATTGTTGGAAGAATACAGGAATATATTCCTGGACAAGGTCTCTGAAACGCTGCCCCCTGTGCGTAAGATTAGCCACCACATTCAGCTAAAAGACCCACCAAACCTACGAAACCAACTAACATACTCGATTCCAGAAGCCTGCAAGGAAAAACTCATGAACTGGATAAACGAGAAACTACGAAGTGGAGTGATTGTACAACAGGAGGTGCCTGGAGCGGCACCTATATTTGTACAACCCAAATCAGATGCAAGGATCTGCCCCCTGGTAGACCTGAAAGTGAGAAACGATAACACGATCATGGATAGTCCATCCGTTGCTAATCAACAGCAGATCCTTAACTGAATAGGATGAGCGAAATTCAGGAGTAAGATCGACCCCTTACCCGCTTGGTGAACGACCAAGCCCCCTACGTACAGAAATCGACCCGAGCCCTGCGGAGTCCCGCGAAATTAATGACTGGGAATGGCAACAACCGATCAGTGGAAGACCAACTAGTACGGGAGAAGGACTGTCCACTCTTGCCCAGCCGACCCCCAGATCTTATGCAATTCCGGCACTGCTAAACCCGGATGTAACGGGGGCACCCCTAGGAAGATGGATCCCCAGGTTACGACTGCACCAAACAACTTCAAACTTATTGCCAAAAGTTCACACAGATGTAAGAGTAAAGTAGACGGTAAAACTTAATATCGTTAAGCCTGACGCTTCACTCAATTAAGGTCTCGAGAGGATTGATTGTTGGAGTAGGAGAGTTCTCG